>OY294051.1:1485555-1632732 GCA_958510825.1 Brachypterus glaber | reverse complement strand
GGGTTTTTGTGTTTTACTTGTAACTAAAAAGTTAATCGGGTGATTCCAGACTTAATGCACGCACTGTAGATGAAAACAAGAGAAGCTATCAATTTTTATTAAAATCTTTAAAATTCAAGACATCTCACAGGGTTATAACTTAATAAATATGAAAAAAAAAATCATTTAGCCTAAATGGAACCTTTAAAAAGATATATCCAGTATAGTGGATTTCAATGGCGATATCTCCCGTTAGATTAGACAGGGACAAAAGTACACTCCCGCTTCCACCCAACCAAACAAATTCTGTATTTGTTCTTTGTTGAACAAATACAATATTTACTTGGCCGGGCGAAAAGTGTAACTAAATTATTTTTATTAAAGAAATTACTGGCGCCATCTAAATTTTAGTAGAATTATCTTATTCTACAGATTCACATAAGCTATGTTCTTTCGTGCCGCTCAGTGCTACACTTTCCGACAAACCAAATAAATACTGTATTTGTTGTATGAAAAACAAATACAGTATTTATTTGGTTGGCTGGAAAGTGTAGCACAAATGAGATAGAGATAGGGTAGACGTCTTTTGTTTCATAATTCTAGTTGTAGAGAGCTCCATTAACTAAATGGGACTTTGTCTTGCCTCTGCACACAAATGAGCTTATATGGATACTTTGTTTGCCAAAAAGGATTTTTAGTCATTTAAATATTGGCTTTTAGTAATCCATCCATCTAAATATTGGGGGATAAATATCTTGTTATATAAAACTTTACCCCAATTTAAGAATAAAAAAAAAATTAAAAACAACATGCAGGCACGTAGCCAACATTTTCTATCTTTGGGGCTCATTTTTTTAGCTAATATGATATTTTCCTGCCAAAAAGAATTTTTACACATTTTAAAAATGGCTTTTAGTAAAATATCTGTCGTAGAAAAATTTACAAAATGATTATAATCATTCTCCCATAATTATGGGAGGCACAGCGTAGTGGCTGGTATGTGTATATAGAAAGCCTACTAGCGTGAGTTCGATTCTCAGTGACGCCAATTTGCCTTTGTCGAAGGCGATAAGTGAAATGAACACTCCCTATAAACTGGATCGAAAGTCAGTATAAGCCCGTGGTTCCCTCTACTACTAGCCCACACAAATCCTGGACTTAAGGGATGCTTAATTAAGTAGAATAGTACGAGGTTAAACAAATATGTAATGCAATGTAATTTAAAAATAGGTTAATTGGCGGTTTTCTGACAAAAAAGTTTGAAAACAAAACTATGAACCAAGTTTCAAAATTGGCTTATAAAAAAGCTACAATTTTTTAAGGGAACTGTCAAAATTATGTTTAATATCTCAGGATCTGTTTTTATCTGCTCAAATTTTTTTGTCTTATCTTTTTTCTTGCTAGAAGATTTTGATAAAAGGCACCTAATAGTAGTTTATGGCACAATTGTGCACAAGGACGAAAAATAAATAGTGTTTTTTTGGCGATTTAGTCATCCCAAAAATAGTTTTCGTTCTTGTATATATACACTACTTTTAATTCGATTGTAAAATCTTAATAAATAAATATGTATTTGTGCAAAAAAAAATCGTTTCAAATATCAACATTTCGCAATAGTAAGAAAAATTTCAGATTTTTCATATTTTTTATATTTTTTAAATTATCCTTTTAGATTTTTAACCTATTTTTAAAGGACCCTGTGTTATACCTATTTATAAATATTGCAGGAAAAAAGTAACTGTATATATTTTATTAAATAAATATTTAATTTTATCCTTTTTATTACGTGTAATCTTTTTAATAAACTTTTTAAACATTTGAAAGTTATTTATTATTTAAATTTAATTCTCTTTGCTTTTATTTTATTTATTTTGGTTGTTTGTTTGTTAAAAAAGTTTTAATATTTAAAATCATATTTTATACTGACTGTAGTTATAACAATAACAACAATACTCTTTTATATTTATTAAATTTTAATAAACAATGTTGATGAATTTTAAATTTTTTAAACATTAATACAGCCACTGTATTAAATATTCATATGTATAACAAAATATACCGTGCGATTATAAAGTGCCGAACACTTTTTAATGCAAAACTGGCATTAGCGATAAGTAAAATGCAAGAAAGCTGTGTGCGTTTTACTGACCTCCGAGCTGTTGTGCGTAGCAATCATATGGGCTTGTCGCGCACAACTCTAACAGAGGCGTGGCTTCAAACGAAGGGTATTTTATTTTCAAACTGTCCGGCACTTTATAATCGCACTGTATATAGGGTGATTTACTTATGTTGTTCTAAATAATACACACTTGCTTAAAATTGGTTGTCTTAATGTAAAATTTATTAAATAAAAAAAAAATCGTTTATAATGAATTTATGCATAAAGGCGAGGAATTTTAAGCACTGATAAATTAAAGTGTTCATCGGTGCAAAATTATTTTCAGTGTAGAATTATAATAATAAAATTTCTCCTTGTTGAATAGATTTTTTACGATTTAAAAACCTATAAAGCTGTGCTTTTTACATGAGCCTTTTTGTCTTATGTTATACAGAAAAAAAAATAATTACTAAAAGCAAAAGATAAATTTATAATTTTCTTATTTAAGATGTTTTGTTCTACCCCAAAAAAATAAAAATATCATAAAAAAGAGTAATAATAATTATGCTATAATCCACATTAATTTTTTACATCCAAAAGATAAGCTCCTTGTTTAATTTGCTTGTGTTTTTTAAAATAGGCGAGATTTGAATCATTTTTTGTGCACTAGAAATATAGTCCCTAAACAGATATAATTTCTAAAAGCGAGTACGTATTATTCAGATCAAGTGGCTCAAGGAAGTTGATTACTTAAATCAAATGTTTTGTTTGACTGAAGTTGAATAAGTATCTATCTTACTTAGATCAAGCAATTAAAACTTAAATCAAGTAAATGTGTTGTTTAAATAATAACCTTTCTTAAATTGAGTTTTAAAGAAACTTAAATGGGTCCATAATGATCAAAATTTGCGTTACGTAATTCTTGAACGTTCCCTTGGTCAAAAATAAATTAAATCTTCAATCTAACACAAGTAGAACAAATACATTTTTTATAGCCGAGCGTATTAAATCCCGAGCTGCGTTTCAGCGAGGGATTTAATAGTGGGAGGCTATAATAGTGTTCTCCACCGTGGTTTATATATTAGTTTTTTCACTACTAGCACTATTTAACAATTTTATTCAAATAATAAAATAAATTATTAACAGAAATTATATATCATGAAATTTTCATAAAAATCAAGTAGCCTTGATCAATGACATTTGCTCAAATAAATACTTTAAACTGACGTTTAAAAATTTAGTTTTTTTTTTAAATTTTTTTCATAATATTTAGCTAACTATTGATTGTATTAATTGGTAATAATTATAATTAATTATATTTAATAAATAAAAAGTTATTTAAAGCTATTTTGTTGGGTTTCATTAGTAAAAATTGCACAAAGAACTAAAACATCTAAAGTGACAGAAATAAATTGTTTATAAAATTTACTTCTACTAGGAGAGAAAAAATTATTATTACTATAGGCGAAGACAATTTATTCAGTCTGAAAACGTGATAAATAATGGTATGTTCTAAAGCTTGTAGTGAAAAAAAAATATTTTCTATAATAAAACCGATATTTACAAATAGGGCCCATTTATTTTGGACGTAAAATAATTAAAACTCATCAAAACTTGTTGATTAACTTTTTAATTATTATTAAAATTTCCTATTAATAGGATCATTTAAACTGATACGAAAAACATAAAAAAGTTTAACCTTCTGCATAATAAAACTTTACAGCTTCCTAAACAATTTGATGATAAGTTTTGATTAAAACAGTTATTTATGCTGTATAATGTAGGGTGTTAGTTTTTTTTTAATATCCACAGGCTCGCACAACAAACATAGTACATAACAATGCGATGCAGTGATTGGCTTGATGTGCCGTCATGTATATTGTGCGCAGGCTTATAACGTTCTCATAAGAGCCTGTGGTTATGCCCTTCATCACTGATGTTTAACTTCATCATGTGTGACAAGCGACATTAAAAAAGGCTATTTTTATAACTTACCTAGGTTAGGACTCAAGATTATTAGATGCACTGTTGATATATTTTCTGAAAACAAAAACAAAATAAATAAAAGCGGTTTTTTTAAATATTGGTTTTTATTATATTTCCAAGAGCTGATTAGATCTTGGGAGTAAACGATTGGGGGTAAGGGGGTAAGAATGGGGTAAAACTCCTATTTTAAGAGTTTTTTGGTTATAATTAACTATTATTGTATTTTATTAATTTAGCACTTATATAAAAGATTTTTTTAAATTGCTCAAAAAATGTTATAAACAACTTCTTTCTAAAATACATTGTTTTTGAGATTGATTATATTAGACCATGAGTATTGCACTTATATTAAAAAAATATATATATGATGGGCAATGTCGACTGGACATTCAAAAAATTCAAAAATTATTTTTATCAAATTATGAACAAGTTTAAATTTGGGTCTGCCACTATGTCTCTCTGTCTGCTTTTATCTCCATCTGTCTGTGTTTATCTGTATGTTCGTCTGTATATCTCTGTATATCTGTCTGTATATAGGGTCTGTATATCTGTCTGTATATATTCCTTTAAAAATACTTTTACAATAAAAAAACAGGCAAGTAAGTTTACATCGTTGGTTCAAGTGGCCCCAAATTAACGCAATTTCATGTTTTATTAATGCCTATGCCTAGTAATTGATTACACGTATTGTATATAATATATGCCTAGTAATTTATTAGACGTACGGTATATTACACTAATCGAATTTTGACCTGCCGAGTGCAAAAATTGACATTAAAGTTCGTTAATTTAATAAGTTTGAGGCCACTATTAATTGGCGCTAAAATCAATTACTTTACCCCTGGTTAGGTACAGCTTGTTGCAAAATGAAGCTTTTAGGATAAAACAAGCTTTTCAGACCAAAATAAGCTTCTAGGATCAAAGCAAGGCTCCAAACTGCCCCCTTTTTAAAAATTTAATTTTAAGAAACTACGGTTCTAATAGACAAAGAGAAAAGCATTGACCACTGGTCCAAACCAGACCTTTTTGTCTAGAGCAGCAAAGGGAACGTTCAAGTATTACGTAACGCAAATTGTACCAAAATTCATACACTTCATACCCCGTTTCTCGCTTTATTATAGATTATAGAGATTTCATATTTTGGCTACCCCCCTAATAGGGCGTGTTAGGAGGTAGCCAAAATATGAAATCTCTACAGCCTTAAATAACGCGAGAACCAGGGTATGAAGTGTATGAATTTTGGTACACTTTGCGTTACGTAATACTTGAACGTTCCCAAAGTTATTTTCTTTAATTTAAATTTAAAATTTACCTCTGTATTATTTTTCAAAAAATAATTTATTTCATGTTCATACCTACATTTAAAAATTACCCTGAAGCTGTTTACTTTTGTTTAACAAGCATGCGGTTTTCGCGAATATAATATTCAAGCTTCAGGTAATTTTTCCCAGACAAAAGAAAACATAAAAGCTTAAATGCACGTGTGACAACGCAAAATGTACCAAAACAATGAAAGTCGTCAAACTAAATAATTATTTTGTAGGTAAACAAAGGTCTTTAATTTATTATACTATTCAAAGCGCGTAGGCGCTGAATGGTATAATACGGTAGTTTCGAAATTTAAAAATTCGCCAAAAAACGTCCTAGAAAAAATTCTTGGATGCAAATGTGTTCCATATAGAAATAAGTAACTTTGAAAATGTACGCCTGTCTGTCTGTCCATCTAATATCAGGTTTTTTGTGGAAACGATAACTCAAGAACTAATTATCCGATCGACCCGAAACTTTCAGGAAAAAGTTATATGAGAGGGAGATCCCTAATGTTTTTGAAAAAAGCTGAAGGAAAAGTCCAATTTCCATATTTTTTTAAGAAATAAATATTCTGGATATAAGGATCAATTTTGAGGAAAAATAATCCAGAAAAAAAAATAGACACTAGAAAGAAAAAAATATTCTGGATATAAGGATCAATTTTGAGGAAAAATTATCCAGAAAAAAAATTAGACACTACACTAAAAAGAAAATAACATTAGATTCTGTACTAAACTTCAAGAATATTTTTTAACAGGTTCGGTGGCTTAGCGGGTAGAACTTCTTCTATTTATGCGAAAGGTCCAAAGAACTTTTACCTCAAGAATGAACATGATGAAATCTACCGTATGCTTTGTTTGAAGCCTGAACCAACTACGGTGAGGGGCTGGTGGGGAGTGACTATTTTTTAAACTTAGTACGCGTAAAGAGAGAGAAAGAATGTGTAAACTCACAGTCTAATGTCGTAAACTTTGTCAAGCAATACAGTGTTGCCGGTTGCAACACCTGCTTTAGATATTTTATTGTAAATTTTAAGAAATATTAGTTTTATTTGAGTTTTATATGAACTAGTAGTTTAATTTTAATAAATTTAATTATATTACATTATCAAACATAATTATAGTATCGTAGTATAGTAGTTTTTTAAAATTTTAATGTAGGCATAAAGATTTATCATAATGATAAAGTGAAAATTACGCAACATCGCTCTGGTCATCAGAAGGTCAAAACTAGCGATACTTATGTTTACACCAGAAGCAGTATCGCGTACGTTTATGTAAACAAACAAACAAAAAGATGACACCTTCATAAACATTGGTCTGAAATAACTTCTTGAGGTAAAAGTTCTTTGGAAAGGTCTTAGGTTCGAGTCCTATCTTCGGCTGGTATAAAATACATCTATCTATTTGCTAACCACTGTGAATAGTAAATTATGGAATGCGAAGCATTACATATACACGTCTTGTTTAATTTTTCATTGTAGTCATGCATGTTTTGGTGAGAATAAAGGGTTTACTGAAGAGCAAGACTACAGACGAGCCATTTCTCATTTAATCAAACATTAATTTTATAAATTCTCATTTAAACATAAACAAAATTACATTTGCCATTATATTATTTTAAAGCCGCTTCTAAAGGACCCCAGAATTATTGTGTGTAACTATAAAAATAGCTTTTTTTTTTTTTTTTTTTTTTTAAATATTAGTCTAATATTATTAGTACTATTTTTTACAATAAAATTAATATAAATATACATATTAATTAAAAAAAAATTAATTAACAATCAAGTTAAATAATAGTAACAAATAAGTAAAAAAAAAAAGAAATAAATAAACTATTCAAGTATATGATTTTTGACTTTCTTGTTCGTACAATAATATGTAAGCATTCCCTGATACGATGGATGTTGGTGAAATTGAAGATACCCTAGAGTCGTTGTATTCGTGCCACGTATGATTATAGGGATGTTTACAATAGGCGGTGTAGTGTCCGCTATACGTGGTACCACTGTGATTTGAAATGGCGTATAAGTTGTATTTGGAGGGTGCAACGGACTCTGCTGCTCATATCTAATTCTTCTAGGGGGAAGTCTACGGTGACTTTAAGCTTACTTTGAAACTGTGTCATCGGGGAGAAGCGTTTAAGGTGAATTACTAATATTTTTGGGAATTTTTGAATTCTAAAGAATTTTGTGCATTTTCTGCGCTTTTTGCATTTTGAACATGTAGGTTTTTCATCACCGTCCAACGATTCTTCCCGTGTGAAGGATTCCAAACAATGTGATAAACTTAATTGACCGATGTGTTGTGGAAGAGAGAGAGAAAGGTCCCAGAATGGTTCGAATGTGACGGAACAATGACTGCAATAGGTACATTTGAGGGTGGATTTCAGTTGTCCGACGAGAGGTCCAAAAAAAAAAAAATAGCTTAATATATAATAATAACAATTTAGAGTAATATAAATATCCAATAAAAATAGATTCCATGTGCTTGGTTAAAAAAAAAATGGATAAAACAACGAACTAATAACTCTTTTTTCTAGAATACGCATACCGTTAAAATAAAGTATCGCCAACATCTCGGTTTGTTTGTAAACAAATAGTAGGTATATTCAGGCCTGAACAATAACAATTACCAGTAGCTGGTATTGTTGTCTCTGTTAGAACAAAGATGTGCGAGTAAGACAGACGAATGTTTATGTTGCCGACGTTTTTGTCAGTTTTTACGAATGAAATGCCTATCCTAGAGAGAAGTTATTAGTTAGTTGGGATAAAAGCATTTTTTTGGACACACAGTGCGTGGTAGTTTTAATTAAAAGAGAGTTTTTTATATCACAAACTCTGTAGGTAGTAGGATAAAAATAGAAAAAAGTCTATATTTATTTATTGTTATCACGCAAAAAAAAACATATTTTTATATCCATGTCTATAAATAAACCAAACTAACATTTAACAATTTTTCTACACCCAATTTCTTGACCAAAACGTCATCTCGTGCTAGTTGGTTGTAAAAAACAGTACATTAAAGACACGTTATAAAACGAGTGCTTTATACAATTTTTTTCTATTTTGCTCTAAAATTAGAAAAAAAGTTACATTTAAATTAATGATTGATTTAGGGATGTTTTTTTTGGGTTAGGGAACGTTCAAGTATTACGTAATGCTCCTAGGGGGGTAGGGTCATTTTGGAGTGTTACGCCCATGTTAATGGTATAGGAAAGATCCAAAATGATCAAAATTTGCGTTACGTAATACTTGAACGTTCCCTTAGCAGTACAATTTTCGCAATGTTTGAAATTCAAAGAACAAATTATATTTATAGTCAGCCCTTCTCTTTTTCACTGCAAGTAACCAAGCACAATTTTAACGCGGTACAAATTAACCTAAAAACAACATTTTGTTGTTATTAATAAACTTTGTATATGCATATACAGAATATATCGTTGGATGTAAAACTATTGTAAATACCTGGGCCAGTTTTTATAAATTATAAAAATTGTAAAATTTAGAAAATCAAACTTTAAAGCGATGTTGACATTTGCATAGAAAACTTCAAGCAATATTCATTTATCCTGTTGCCAACCCAAAAAAAATATTAACCTCTTCTGGGCCTATAAGAATACGCAGGATTATGAGCTTAATTAGAAAAAGATTGTAAAAACTCTGTAAAAATCTAACCGCAATCCAATAATATTGCAAGAAAAAACGTACAAAAAAAGTGTTTCTGCCACACATGAAATGATAACATTATGTTGCGTGAAAAATAAATGAGCTGGAATATAATTGATTGAAAAATGTTTTTGTTTTTACGTCTGAATCAACCAAAATAAAAAAACATTGTGTTAACATTGTGTAATGTAACGAAAAATACAGATAATTTATCCACTGGAAGTTATTTAATGTACTGTATGATCTAAAGTTACACAACCAATTAAATATGTGAAGAATTATTTCGAATACAAGGTGGAATAAATTGACAGAATATGATAAATACAAGTACAATCACTTATTTTTCTTCTTTTTCATCTTTTTCTTCTTGTTCTTTTTTCATTATAATAAAGTAATCAGTCTGATAACAATTCTTTCATTATTCCATCAATCTATTTTCTAATCATCGTACAGAGTGATACTGGTAGACTGACAGTTTCGGGCTGCTGGCCCTCTTCAGTACTATGAGTCTACTCTGCACGCTGATTAAGAAAACGTTTTTAGACTTTACTCGCAAAAGGAATATAGTGATTAGATTGATGCATACTTGTGCGCCATCTATTGCTAGATGTAGACAACTATTCATACCTCTCCTATCAATAGATGGAATTTACTTTATTAAATAGGTAGTTTTTAAATATTTCTTTTATTGTGTGAATACTGGAAAATTATGATAATAAGATTTTTGTGTAATTTTATTTTACCTTTTATGTAGTTTTTTCAATTTTCTTCTATTGTGAATACTAAGAAAGTTACGTCTAGAAACAACTTTTTTCTATTTTGCGACTGTCGCGGAAATATTATTGTGTCGCTCCTTGGTCCGTTTTACTTGGGCTTGTGAGCTATAGTTTAACGCACGGATCTGTGGCTACGGGAAATATATTTGGATTGTATGTGGAAGTGGGAGACCCGTTGTAAGCACGCACGCCTTATAACGCTCTTGACGGAAAAAGAGAGCGCGAACGATTCCTCCCCCTTCCGTCGGAGACTTTCTTTCATGCAGAGAACTATAAGTATGCGCGACCTACCAATAACCTTGTGTCAAGGGTCAGTTCTAACTTAGCCATAGTGGAACACGCGACAGATTTTTCGGTGAATAAATCTCGCCACGAACCGCGTGACAAACCGCGGTCTACCTGCGCGTCCTTGTTTATAAATACAAAATCAAACTACTATTTATTTCTTTATGTGTATAATATATAAACCCCTACAACATTATCGTGTGTAAGAAAAAGCTACAAGTCTGGACCTCCATTAGCAGACATTGGATTAAAAGAGTAATTAAAAAGTCCACAGAAAACAGACAACCAACCAAAGGTAAGATTTGTACCTTTCAACACCCTTATCTAAAAAGTAAAAAATAAAAAAATAATCCGGTACCAATTTCATCACTCCCTAAATTAAATACCAGCAATTATTTTTGTTGTTAAATTGTTTCCTGTACAATTGGCACCGACTTATTTTTTACTTTTTAGAGACAGAACTTGGTTCATTTTTTTTGCGATAAGTTTTTATTTTATACTTTTTAGAGACACAGAACTTGTAGATTTGTATCGTCATCTAAGCTAAATTTTAGTTGTCCTCCCATCTCGGCAAGCTGCTGACGTCACAACGCACTATAAGTGCGTTGTGACGCCATCATCCTAAAGATAAATTTCTAAAAAACAAATTTAGTAGTATTTTTATTTCAGCGCCCAAGAGTTCAACCAACCTTATTTTAAACGAAATACTAAAGAAAATTTTTGTAAAACTTTAAGCGTTAAGTGATAATCAAATAACGCCTTATGGTATAATCACAAATTTTATAATTTTCTCTTGGTATTTAAGATTTTTAGCCTGCCGTATAATTGAGTGACCCGTTAATCAAGTTATCCGACTTATCCGCGTCATCCGATCATTTTCTAAAAATTAGGTTAGTATTAGAACCAAATTAAGCCGATTTTAAGTGAAATTGCGTTGAAAAGATTAGAATTTTAATTATCCGGCTTACCCGGCATTATGCGAGCGTCAAATTAAAACGGGACCACCTCATGAATGTCCTCTTTAAGTTGCAAAAGGTTTCATCAAATTCCGTTCATCCGTTCCAAAGTTATGCGGGAAAAAACAAAGTCACACGTCGAATTTTTAACCTCCTCTTTTTTTGGAAGTCGGTTAATAAAATGATATTAAACCTCACTTGTGTGAAGTTTAATGTCACCTTATGACCTATGTATTTATAAATACGACGTAAAAACGTCAACGTAAAATCGTAATAAATGCAGCACGCTGATTGGTTCAACCTTGAAATTTAACCAATCAGAGTACTGCATTTCTTACGATTTTACGTTTACGTTTTTACGTCGTATTTGTAAATAGGCTCTTCACCAGGGACCCTAGCTAGTAGTAGGCCTAGCCTACTTATCCATATGTTTTTGTTATTTAAAATCTACGAAATCAGCTCTAAAAATGTCACGCTGTGTATATATTTATTTATACAGTAATCCTTACTATTTGTCGGGTGTACAATACACGCAGTTGGAAAACGGAAAACTCGTTGATAAATCTTCATTATACTAACGAGGTGTTTTCTCTGACGTTTAATCGAGATTGTGTGCAGTAGGGCATTTCAAAAAACACGTTTCTTTTTTAAGCTCTAAGCCTGACCCCTATTGTCGTGAAAAAAGGCATAACAAAATTCCGTGCCAAATTTCAGCTCAAAAAAAAAAAAATGGAAAAAATTAAAAGTTATAGTTTTCACACAAAGTTGTTTAAGTTTAGGTTGTTTTTTTTTTTCATTAGACCGTCTGATGATGATACCAAAACTTGAGTTAGGGAACGTTCAAGTATTACGTAACGCAAATTTTAATCATTTTGGACTTTTTAATTAAAAAAAATCGTGCCTTATAAAAAAATTAAAATTTTAATTGTTTTTTCAATTTTCAAATGAAGTGATGCAGGCCCTAATTTTATAATTTTATTTATTTTTTTTTTGAGTTTTAACTTGTCACAGTATTTTGTACTACATGAAGAGGGAATAAAAACTAAAAACGTGTTTTTTGAAATACCCTAGTTTGTAGAAAAATAAACGCAAAATGAAAATCCGATTCTTTAACGATATTATTCCGTTTTTCCGCTAGTTAGGAAAATGGTGGATAATTAGGATTTATTATACGATCAGGTTAGAAAATGCAATAGCATCTGCATTTAATTAGGTTTTATTTTTTAAGTGGAAAATTTAATATTTATTTATATATCGAGGGACTAAACTGGTGGTTTTAGTCCCGCAGCATGCAGATTCATGAAACATTCACGTTATGGGCTAAAACACAGTATTCCTGAGATATATACACTATTTTTTGCACAACCAACAACTATATTTACAAAAAATTTAAATTAAAACGTGTATTCAAATCTAAATAATATTTTTTTGCAATTTTTTTCAAAATTAAATCAAGATATCCATGAATCCCGAAATGACAGGTTTCAGTTTTTAATTGTTTTTATCTAATAAAACAAATTTTAGAAAGTTTTTAAGAAAAAGTAATAAAACATATGGATTTTAATGAAATAATGCTGCAGCCTTTTGAAACTGACCCCATGGTTTCAAAATGATCAAAATTTGCGTTACGTAATACTTGAACGTTCCCTAATAGAAAATTAAGTAAAATTATTTTTTGTTGGAAGTCATTTTTTCGAACGTTAAACAAAAAAATAAATGAAAACTACCAAAATAAGTAACTTTAATAAACTGGAAAAAAACTAAGGAATGGACATCAGTCCAATACGTTAGGCAACATAAATTTAGGTCTACAATACCAACCCAAAAAGAAAATTTCCTAATAATATTATATTTGGATTTTATCACAGTGTAACAAAAAATGTGCATGATATGCAAAATTATTACAGAATACATAAAACAGCTTATTAAACACAAAAACTTCTTCTTCTTCTTCTTCTTCAAAATTTCCTTTTGGACACTAAATTAAAGTGACCCAAAAGGACTTAATGGTCTTGAACTCTCGGTCTTATTGACCAGGTACAAGTATTAGAGACTTGAAGCGAGTCTCTCTAATCGTTTCAACTAAATATAATTTCTTATCAACATAACTTCACAAAAAAAACGTGGTTAACCCACAAAAGTACATCACAAACATAAAATATTCAATTTTAATCAATTTAAATATGTAGAACCGTTTCGTAGTATAGATATTTTCTTAACAATCACATTTTAACATAAAACAGTCTGGCTGTGACTAAACACCGTTAAATGATTTACCAATCGCGCCGTAGACTCTTGTTGCCGGTTCCACGGGTGGAACGCAACTCCAAAACACAAAAACAAATACAAAAGCTTTACACACAAATGGGGTATTATCAATGACTGTCAAATTAAGGAGTAGGTCATAAGTTCCCTAGGAAACTTTAGACCTACTGTACACATAGCTGTGTAAAAATTGAAAAAAAAAAAAAATAGTTTTTTACCTAAAAAAAAAACAAACAAACAAAAAACCTAAAAAAACAAATATCTTACCTTAATGTAATTTAAAATATAATCTAAAATGTTATTTTTACCTAAAATATGCATTATTTTATTTTAAAACAATAATAATTATACTTTTATCTCTTTCTGTAGAACTTCTCTCTTTATCTAATCTAAATAGACGGCAGTCCATTCGAAAAATTTCAAACTTTTTTTTTTAATTTATCAGAGTTTGTCCTTTATTGGTTCGAAAAAATTCAGATAAAAATCTTAAAAAATTAATTTTAAAATATTTTCATCTGTGGAAACTCCAGAAAAACTTTAGATAACGTTATTAGATTCATTAGGGAGTCTGCCAGCGAAGTTGTAAAGTTAAAAGAACTGTCTGGATGCAAAAAATTATTAAACTTTTCTTACATTTTTATATTGTATTTACTTTTAAATGACTAAAAAGTTTAAACTTTAAGGAATTAAAAAAATTAAAATAAGTATTTATATTTTTCGTGCCACAAACACACACAGAAAAGTGATGTGATGATATTTAGCATAACTGTACAAGGTTTGGTTTTTATTAACGTTAATAATAACCTAACATCGAAAAAGTTTTCATTCAAATGTATTTTTCTCGAAAAGGGTTAATCCTGCGATATCGAAACAACCTTTTTTGCGTATTTTTACCTGAAAAATGATATTCTAACAAGAAAACTACAAAAAAATACACCGAGAAAGGGTTGGGACAAAAATTGATAGGGGAGCGTTTATTAAGTATGTCACGACTAAGGGGGTAGGGGGTGTCCAGGAGTTTGTGACACTTTGTGATAGGGGGAGGGGGGTTTTGCTCAATGTGATGTCACAAAAAACTAATTTCATTTATTTCTCTGAGCAAAGTTTTATCCAAAATATACATAATACCAAAATTGTTTTTTTTTGTATCTAAAAATTTAACGTGACGTGATAGGGGAGAGGGGAAATTCAGTGCCGGTATGACACTTTATGACAAGGGAAAGGGGAGATGGTCAAAATGCCAAAAAAAACGTGACATGAGCTTAGGGTAAATAACCACTTGGAAAGAATATATAAAGATAGGCTTTAATAATAATAATAATAATTATTATTATACATAGAGAAAAATTAAAAAATTCTTGATCCTTACTCATATTGGAGTTGATTTAAATAAACCATATATTTTATTTATTTATTTATTTATTTATTTACCACTATTTACAGGATAGCCCAATTATAAATAGGGAATAAAAAAGAATATAAAAATATTACTTAAAAATACATAAAAAATGAGATTTTAAAAAGAAGAAAATAGAAATTTAAGTTATAAAAAAAAAGATTTTTCATGGTAGTGATGTTACAGCCGAATATATCGAATATTTCACAAAACTGATTTGCATACTTACACATCTGATGTAATGGAGAGTGGCTAAAGGCATTTGTTCGAATGTTTGGTAGATAAAAAGTCGTTTGAGATCTTATTGGTAAACGTGGAACAGAAAAATTAATTAAATTTAGTATTTCAGAACAGTCCAATGATCCATGAATTATACTATGTAAAAAACATAAATAAGTCGTAATTCGGCGGTTTTCCAAGCTCATCACAGAAAATCTATTGTAAAAAACCTCGTTAGATGTACCTATATCAGGATATACTCCATCTAGTTTAAAGCAAACGTACTTTAAAAATTTCCTTTGAATATTTTCAATTTCAATTATGGTTGTTTTGTAGCACGGTGACCAGATGATAGATGCATAATTTAATTTAGATAGTAAAAAAGCATTATACAGTAAAAATAAAGTTTCAGCTTCATGAAATTCTCTTGAGTTTCTTACAATGCAACCCAGAATTTTATTGCAGGATGATACTAAACTTAAAATATGTTCCGAGAATGTTAACTTTGGAGAGATAACATTTTTTCTATGGTTTAGAGAGAAAAATGTTGCATTATAAAAGGTTTGGCAATAGCAACGAGGTTTTGTATGTATGATTACCTATTTCTTTATAATTATAATTATTAATTATATTATTATTATTATTAATTATAATTATAAAAAAATAGGTAATCATACATACAAAACCTCGTTACTATTTGCTAAAACTTATAACGCAACGTTTTTCTCTATGTACTTAGATTTATGTACAGCTATGTAAACTATTTATTAAAATAAATAGACTATTTTTAAAATTTTCTTTAAAATCTCCTGTCGCTTAAAATCACTGTATAAAAATGTCAGTGTTCCATATTTTTCCGGTATTTTATCAGACAGTCTCGTTCCATCCGCTTTGCATATAAAACACATAAAATAGGTGCAAGATAAAGTCTGCTGGATATTTTACGCCTTAGGTTTTGAGCTTTTAGTAAAATAAACACGATTTTTTATGAATATCTATAGAATAACGTTCAAAGAATAAATTTAAAAAACTACAGATTTTACGTACATTCAAACCGAGTTGTTTTTAGCACAAACAGAATAGTTTTTTTGTGTTCCAATGCTAGGAAAACATTATTACTCTTACACGAAAGTTTTGTGACGAAATCTGGTGAATTAGGTACTGTCCAAAATATCTCACTGAAATAAGTAATTTCTAGAAAATACCCGATCTAAAATAAAACAAATTAATTTCTATCAGAAAAATAAATAGTATATTGTTTTACTAAGAGGAAAAGTGGAGCTTTTTTTACTAGTCTGTAGAATTTACGAGACAAGTAAAAAAGCACTTTTCCTCTGAGTGAAACATGCTATTTTTTCTTCAAGCATCCTATATATTTTTTTTAAATATAAATTTTTGAATTTAATTTATTCAGTAATAAAGTATGTTTTTTTTTATTAAAATAGGCCAATAAAATCCTTTCAAAATAAACTTAAACCTTTCTTAGCGCATTTTAAATTTTTTTCGTAGGCTAAATCGTACACTTTTCGCGATTTCGTTACCATACTTGTCTAATGTAGCATTTGCAATTTCGGAGAGATTTGTAGGTGTATAAACCATATATTTTTCTTCAATCATTTTTAATCAATTTCACGCAAGGTTTTTCCACAGGGAATCACATGTTTACATAATAAACAAACAGGGTTGAAGTATGGCTGTCATTAAAGTCAAAGAGTGCTGCCGCGAGTGGTGGTTTTGCTAACTAACTTTTTTTCACGGCGTACAACAATGAACTCATTTTTTACAGTAAAAAAATAGATCACTTCTAACTAGTGTGTTCACTGAACACTGTTCAGTTATAAAATATGAACATTTTAGTACGCTTGAAGAAAAAGAATATTTTGACAGTGTACAAGAATTTATTTGTGTTGTTGAATATTCAATTAATAAATTGAATTAAAAGTGAAATTGTTAAAACTTATAAATATTCAAAAGAAAATAAAAATTAATTCACTATTTTCCCTAAAATTTCAGTTAATATTTAACGTTTAACATGTTTAGTATGGACACTCCCATGCAACAAGGATGTAACTCAAGTTAGACCCATTTTGAGTTATACTCATAGGTAAACGCCTTGAAAAAAGACACACATGGTGATACTACTCAGGTTTCTCTACAGGCTATTTTAACCAAACGTTTACCTAAAAACACTAAAATAAGAAATTCTAAACTTAAATATTATCAGAAAAAAACAATAAATAAACAATAAATACTTATATAGTTAAATAGAGAATTTTATAAGCTTTCATATGATGTATCACATGGCTTCCTTTTCCACTTCAATCATTTCACCACTCTTAAATAACAAAAAAAATATTTTAGAAATTTAGCTGTCGTGAAAAATGACAATATATGAACTAAATTAAATTGTTTGATATTTACAAATTTAAAAAATCTATATAAAACATTTTACTATTCCTTAAAACGACTTTTGTTTGATTAACGCAGTCGTCCCTCCGAAGTGACTGATCGATTTCGTGCTTTTTAGCACTCTTCAGAGCCACATATCGGTAGTAGGGACAACTACGAAAATCAAATCCTTTCCATATATAGACAATATATGAGTTACGGCTTTGTTGCTTGGGGGTATCGATATGGCTTTTTACCTAAATGACTTACGGTTAATAAATAAAGTTTTGTTTGAAAATATAATGTATTAAAATACGCTCTTTATAAAGCAAATTTACTTTATATAAGGTATCTAGAAAATTTCACAAATTTGTTCTATTAAAAGTAGATAGCATAATTTCTGAAAGTTAAAATAAGATTTAAATTTAAACTAGATAAGCAATTGCAAGCATGGACATGTCTAAACTTCGTCACATTTTTTTTTGTTTATTTTTGATAATTCTTTCTAACTAATTAAAATATGAAACGTAAAATTTTAATGGAGCTCTCTACAACTAGAATTATGAAACAAAAGACGTCTACCCTATCTCTATCTCTTTTGTGCTACACTTTCCAGCCAACCAAATAAATACTGTATTTTTTTTTCATACAACAAATACAGTATTTATTTGGTTGGCCGGAAAGTGTAGCACTGAGCGGCACGAACGAAAATAGCTAATGTGAATCTGTAGAATAAGATAATTCTACTAAAATTTAGATGGCGCCAGTAATTTCTTTAATAAAAATAATATAGCTACACTTTTCGCCCGGCCAAGTAAATATTGTATTTGTTGAACAAAGAACAAATACATAATTTGTTTGGTTGGGTGGAAGTGAAAGTGTATGTATGTATTCTATCGTTTTTGGGTAGAACTTTTGTCCCTGTCTAATCTAACGGGAGAAATCGCCATTATAAAAATATTAAGTGTAAAATTTTAATTTTAGTATACTTATCTAATTAACTTTTATACTATTGTGATAAAAAATATAGTAACTTGGACAAAATCCAATACAAACGTTAGTTTAATTCGACTGTATCTAAAAGCGCCACCGTAGTCACCCTAAAAACAGTATTTTTTCGTTCTTGTATCATAAACCACTATTTTTGAATATTTACACAACAAATATTGCACGCTTTGATCTAGATACCCTAAATATGGCAGTTATCCGTAATATTTATGTCAAAATTAAAATCTTTAGGTCTTTGGATGGTTGTATTTTTTTCTTCAGTTTTCGCCTTAGAGAGATCCAAAACATCGAAAGAAAATCACCAACTTTTTTGACAAATGCGAGCATAAGCCTGAATTTAATACTTTAAAACCTTAGTACAGAAGTAATTTTAAAATGTTCTTGGAAAAAGAAGTTCGAGTTAAGTACATAGAGTCGTATTGAAAAAAAGAGGAATATATATATAATCAGATTTATTCGGTTTTCGTTACTTTCTTATAAAAGTTACGTTTGTAAAATTTTAATAGTTTATAATTAAGGTTACTTATGTAAGTCCTAAGACTTTTAAGACTTTTTTCTATTCGCGTTTTATAATAAATCTGTTAAAACACTCGCACACAGAGAAGTGATTACACAGGCCAACAGTGTTCTCCCCCTTTGAAAACTTATTACTAATTTTTGTAGTACTGATTATCAGAAAAAAATGTCATCACATCTGTTTTCCGAGCAATTCAATTTTTTAAATAGTAAAATGGATACTCTTTGTTGATTTTGTTTCAGTTTTCTTTGTTTTTATCTATAAGAGATGGCACCACATACGCTCATTCTATATTTAATATACAATAGTCATACCGCATCTGGAACTAGGATGGAGTCATTCTATGTTTAAAAAGTGTGCGTATTTGCATATATTCTAAGCCAGTCATAGAAAAATAATATACCATATAGCCTATGTGTTATAGGTATAATAAAAACAAATTAAATCGCAAATTGGTAAAATAGGATTTCACCGTAAATTGAAAAAGCAACTATATACATATATACAAATCGAAATCATTTCCTATTTCTCTGTTTCGCCTACGGGTTTTAACCGGAAATGTTAAAACCATATTTGTTTCGAATCCGGCCATATTCTAATATTCAAATTAACGTTTGAAATTTTGCGCTCGAAAAAATAAAATATATTTTCAATCATTTTTATTTAATTTACCGTGAAAAATACAGGTGCTAAAAGCAGAGTTAATTATTTACATATACGAATCATTAAACACGATTAAAACCAGATGAACCATCTTATAATATGTCTTTATTGCCCAACAGTACAAGACCTTACAGGACTTTCTAAAGGCGGATTTTCACGAAGCAATTTGTACGCAAGTTTGGTGCTATGCAATTTTGTTGCAAGGATGATTCAGTCACTGCGCATGCCTTCAGGCAACTTTGATGCTATTTTCGAGCCATCAAATTATTAGAACAAGTTCTATTTTTCGACGATTTTCACGCAAGATTTATAGTTTTCGTGGTACCAACTTGGAAAAAAGTTACCAAGTCGATTTCATTTTACTAATATAGTAGCAACTGCACATATTAATAATAATTATTATTAATAATAGGTCAGTCTGTCTAACTAAGAAACGTCCTTAAAAAAGCAAAGTTGTCAACAAACGCAGAGACACGTCAAAATTGTCTGGTTCACAGCACTGTTTAACTTGCAATATATGGCGTCAAATTTGCGTACAACCTCCGTGAAAAGGCAAATGAATGTGCAACTGTCCTCATGCTATATCTGGCAGCAAACTTGCATAGCACCAAACTTGCGTACAAATTGCTCCGTGAAAAGCCGCCTTAATATACATAAGTGAAAAATTTAAAGGGCTTGAAATTTAATTTTTTTCCTTTTGAGCATACCAAATTATTTGCCAAATTTCGAAATGATCAAAAGATTCTAAACCGTGCTGAAAATTCACCAAAGTTGCCCCTTACACTACAAATTTCTACCATAAATGGTCGGTCTAAAGCCAAAGTGAACTAAGCGCCAATTTTTTTTACTATTGGTAGTCCATGGTGCAGATTTTGAAGTCCTACAGTCTGCAATAAAAACCAACATTTTTGAAAAAGTGGCTCTTAGTTCACTTTGGATTTAGACCGACCAAATATAAGTCAAACGGTAAACAAACATTTTAAAAATGTATCAAACCGGACTAGATTTATTTTAATTTAATGCATTCCAATAATTATTTATAATATTAAAAAGATTTAACTAAAACGAAACGAGCTAAGCGCCAAATAAGAGCTCCTAAAAGTAGTAGGTATGTAAGTACTTAATATCTAGAACATGTATACCCAAGACCTGCAGATATATCCCAAGTAGCCCCAACGAACTAACAACTCTTCTTTCTAGAATACGCATACCGTTAAAATAAAGTATCGCCAACATCTCGGTTTGTTTGTAAACAAATAGTAGGTATATTCAGGCCTGAACAATAACAGTTACCAGTAACTGGTATTGTTGTCTCTGTTAGAACAAAGATGTGCGAGTAAGACAGACGAATGTTTATGTTGCCGACGTTTTTGTCAGTTTTAACGAATTAAATGCTTATTCTAGAGAGAAGAGTTATTAGTTCGTTGAGTAGCCCCAAAAAAACTCTTAGGCTTCTTTGAAAGCCTAAAGTTTGATGTGGACTAAATTGCAAAGGGGATTCACAATAGATCTCATTGGTCGCAGTGACTTGAAAGGCAGTACCATGCCTCACAACCCCACTTGTATTGTATTGTATTGTATTGTATTGTATTGTATTGTAAGTACTTAATACAGATTGCATGTAAGATAAATTATTAAAATAGATAGGTGTTTCATTTTCCATGCAAACTTAGAACAAATAATAAATTAAATTTAAGTTTATCATAAATTAAATTTTAATTTATCATAAATGAAATTTTAGTTTATTAGACAGGACATTAATTTTAAACGTTTTGAACAATTGTTTATTATTGATCATGTCACGAACTATCAAAATTATTATCCTTTAGTTTAAACTTAATTTAAATTAATTGCCTTTGATAACATTTACCTACTACAAATAATCTAGAGTGTATATTCTGGAATATAAATAGATCAAGTTTGTTCTATATAAGCCATTTGTTACAATTTTTAAGGAAGCACCTGGAAGCAATGCGGATTCTAGAGAGTCCGCTATGCCCAGAGTGCAGAGAGGATGAAACATCCTCTCATTACTTAGCCGAGTGTGTCAGATACGACAGGATCAGGTTGCAAGTCTTTGAAACTCAAAG
The DNA here is from genome assembly GCA_958510825.1 of Brachypterus glaber. NCBI lineage: Eukaryota > Metazoa > Arthropoda > Insecta > Coleoptera > Kateretidae > Brachypterus > Brachypterus glaber. Next base: position 1,611,128 of record OY294051.1, on the reverse strand, counting down.
ACTCAACCAAGAGGAACTAAAAGATCTCCCCTGGGCCAATATCCTGACCTTTATTGAAAGGCCGGCAGGTTCAAGGAGGACTCAAATTAGTAAATGGCTGGGATTGCCTGGGGTGACAAAAGGGGCAGAAATGGCTTAGTTGTCCGACTTTGGCCAACCCAAAACATTTACTACTACTACTACTACAATTTTTATGTTTGTTGTTGACACTTTTTGATGGAAAACAATACTCCGTCCTAAGAAATTCGAAAAATGTAAAATTTATCAGGGTAATAATCTTTTTGTCATTACTAATGACTCATTAGATTTAACTGTAATTTTTACTGAACAGTTTAAAATCCGCCTTCGCCAAAATTGTAAATAACAAATTCTTGAAATCGGAATACCCAAAAGTACTAAAACCTTTATTAAAGAGCACTCAGCTTCTGACATAAACCTGTTTAAAGCCACTAAAATGTGATAATTTAGTCGTTTTTTGCAATTTCCAAAACATTCTGACTTTTTTTTTCAAAAACAATGAGAACCTTCCTCTCATAGAACTTTATTTTTGCTGAATATTTCTAGTCGATCGGATGATTCATTCTTGAGTTATCGTGATCACAAAAACGTGAAATCGGACGGACGGACTGAAGGACTAATGGACGGATACGCCGATATTTTCAGTTTCTTATTATTTTTTTATGAAACATTTGTATCTAAAAATTTGTTGTTTAGGACGTTTTTTGGCGATTTTGGGAAGTTCAAGATTAACGTATTACACCATTCTATCGGTTACGTGCTGCGAATAGTATGATAATAAGTTTTCAGAAGCCAAACAACATTTAATAAACTTAATTTTACAGGTCTGTGTGATTATTATGAACCTATACAAATAAACTGCTTTAAAGCAAATACCTTTTACATCTAAATATTTACTTAGTAAGTAATACTTACCGACCTCCACACAAAGAAATGATTACTTAAAATAAGTAAGTATTATTAAGATCAAGTGGCCAAAGGTCTGTTTATCCACAAGCATGTTAAGCACTTAAATCAAATGTTTTACTTAATTGAAATTAAATACTTATTTTACTTAGACCAAGCGGTTAAAACCTAAATCCAGTAAATGTGTTTGGTTTAAATAAATTTCTTGTATTTTTTAAAGAAACAAATGAAACATAGCAAGACAATATTTATACCAAATATTTAAAATACCAAAAATAATATAAATAGTACTTATAAGTTATATTAATTTCTTGGAAGTAAGTACTAAATGAAATTATTAAATTTTGCCGATTCATATACATTACATTTATTATTTTCGGATTGGGCTATTTTCATAGTTATATATAATAATTCTGGGGCCAAGGGGCAAGAACGGTCTTTAAAAAGTGCCTTTGACATATGCGATACTTAGTTTTTTAAAGAAATGAGAATTTATGAAATGAAATTTTAATTAAATGAAAATTTTTTAGACTTTTTAGTGTTGGCATATGTCAAATAAACTTTTTAAAGCCTTTTTTACCCCTTGGGCTACTGAATAATTGTGTAAAACTGTGAAAATAGACTAATCTAAATGTAATAAATGTAGTGTTTGTCTCGGTAAGTTAAAAATATATTTTTCGGGGACCCCATTTCACCACCTTTTCGGGGCTTCTAGCATTCAAAGGAACCTGGTCCAGGACCTGGCGATTTGCAAATAGCTTAATTTGAATGTACTTTAAAACATATATAAAATACAGCTGGGAACAAATAATGAAATATAAATGATCATTAGACTATGAAAGAAAGTCTCCGACGTAAGGGGGAATAATCATTCGCGCTCTCTTCTTTCCATCAAGAGCGTTATAAGGCGTGCGTGCTTACATCGGGCCTCCCACTTGCACACACATTCCAAACATATTTCCCGTAGCCACAGATCCGTGTGTCAAACTTTATAACACAGGTTTTACAATTACTTCATATTAGAACTTTATTTCTGTGCGTGTGATATGGCTTTTAGATTCTAAAGGCAAATTCTATTTAGTGTTATTAAATAATTATAATTTTAGTTTTGCCCTGAGGCTGCTAAATTACCCGACTTGATTATATAGCTAGTTATAACTAACTATATACAGTTTCACATCAACAATTAACGTTGAGTTTGGACTTAAAGTTTAGTAAGTAGGTGTTTACTCAGAGAAAATGCACTGTAAATACTGAACAGTACATTTTATTATGCAATTTTAATTTTCCTACACGCCTTTTTTTCCCTAGGCGAAAATAGTGTATATGACTCAAGAGGAAAGTATTTTTTACGCTCGTTTAAACATTTTGCACACTTAGATTATGTCTCCTAACAAATGTTTCTAATTGACTTCAAAACTCTCATTCCTCTCTACTTATACAGGGTGCTTTTAAAATAGCTACACTACTTTAAAGGGTTTGGATTCTACATTCAAAAAAATTTAAGCTAAGCCCCTTCAAAGGGGGTTTCAAAAATACAATTTTTATTTAATAACTCAGGAACCCTTTGTGTTATAGCAATGAGGTTTTGCAAGATATATATCCTTAAGAAGCTACTTTAACCAGGGGCGTCTGCATGAGCGGGTCTTATCACTTTTTTGCCCCAAACTTTTTGCTGCTAAACCTTTTTGTGGGTTTATTATTAGAATAGCGTTTCTTGGGTAAAAATATATAAAAAATATACTATTGTTGTAATACCGTAGGATTAACCGTTTTGGAGCAAAATACAATTAAAGACAAAATAACAGGTTCTAAAACCCAAAAATTAAACACTAAAATTTTAATATTGCAGGGATTTTAAATTGAATGTTAAGAAGAAAGGGTTTATAGGTACACGTATGTCCAAAAATCGACTTTAAAGGTGTCCTTTAAAAATTATGTGTTTTAGGAGACCTTTCGTTTATAAAATTTTAGTGTTTAATTTTGGGTTCTCGAAAAGTATAATTTTTTCATCAGTTGGTTTAAAATAAACAAATAAATAAATAAATAAACTTTCCTTGCTTCCTTTTAGAAACGTTTATATAAAAAACGTTCCTTATTATTTAATATTATATAACCGGTATTTTTTCTTAACTAACTGATTGGGCTTTTAGACATTTTTGAGCGCTAAATCCGAATCTAACTACAAAACTGAGCTATGAGGTCTAGTTTTTGAGAATTTAATTATTTTTGTAAGGCTGTGTAATTTTTAAACGTCACTCACAATCAATTTAAATCTCATATTAGTAATTAAAGCAGATTTATACCTGACAATAATCAAAAATCGTAAATCCTGATATTCATATCAAGTACAAATTGACATTTGACTCATCAAATGCGGATTTACTGACCTATTAATTAAAATAGTTTTAGTTGAATTTATGAAATAATATATTACACAACTAGAGAGAAATACACATTATTGCTTTACCATTTTGAAAATTTTCAAAATTTTGGAAAGCCTTGTATTCGTGCAAAATTTTCTTTTAGAAAAATTTGAAAATTGCTATATATGGATTTTTGAGGTCGCTGAAATTGAATCTGATAAAAAAACTTTTCTAATTCCACCCCCGGGGGGTAAATATTTTTCAATATTAATAATATTTTCTTATATATATATGTATATGAATTTGATAATATTTTTTTTTAATTCCCCCCCCCCTTCCCTGATGGGACGGGGGGTAGTTTTCCTGAAAATTGGTATATTGAGGTTTTTGAGTGAATCTGATGACAAAAAAATTCTACATATGCGCAGATGTGTTTAATAATACATACGAATTGTATAAAAGTATTTTGGCAAACATACAAGGTGATCCATAACTGGCATGCCAAAATTTAAGAGGTGATTCTAGATTCAAAAATATAAAAAAAGTTCCTATAAAGGTTGGTCCGGAAATGAGCCCTAAGGGATCTAGGGCCCTTTAAAATTGTAATAAAAATAAGGTTTTTAATTAATAACTCGGGTACCGTTTAAGCTAGAGCGGCGAGCTTTTGCATGTATACTAGTATTAATAAGGGCAATAAGTTTATGTTAATTTATTTTTTTAATTTATCCAGAGGCGTGCCCAGACGGACAAAATATATGAGGCTTAAAACATTTTTGCCCCAAACTTTTCTATGTGTATGTTTTTTGGATTTGTTGTAAAAAATATAGATTTCTAGAGTAAAAATACATATAAAATATCATATAGTGTAACACTGTAGGAGCAACCGTTATCAAAAAAAAATGCAATTAAGAGGAAGTAACATTTTGTGCCACCAAAAACGTTACTTTTTAAAAGGCTATTACTCCTTTAATATTAAATTTAGGTGTTTTGGTGTATAATACTTTTTTGCTCAGTTTTAAATGAAGAATCACCCTGCAGCATTAAAATTTTATTGGTGCTTTTTTTTGTTCCCCATTCAATACGTCATCTTCGAAGGGCCGTAGCTCCCTTAGGGCTCATTTCCGGACCAACCTTTATAGAAACTTTTTTTCATATTTTTGGATGTAGAATCACCTCTTAAATTTCGGTACGCGAGTTCTGGAACAGGCTGTATACAAATGTACCATGCGCTAATGTGTTTGGTGAAACATATTTATTTAATAATACATACGAATGCATGAAAGTATTTTGGCAAACATATACACATGTAATATGCGCAGAAGTGTTTGGTGGAAGATATTAATGCGCAGATGTGATACATACGAATGCGCAAAAGTGTTCTGGTAAACATATACAAATATACCATGCGCTGAAGTGTTTGATGAAATATATTTATGCGCAAAAGTGTTTAATGATACATACGAACGCACAGAAATGTTTTGGCAAACATATATTTAATGTTGGTAAAAGTAAATCTAATAATAAAAATCTATTTTACGCGCGGAGGTGTAAAATGGGAAAGCTCTTTTATTGGGCAGTGTATTCTTACTATAAAACTAAAACAATATAACAAAATGCATAGTAATCATTTAAAATATTTATTTTTATAAGCTACGCGTAGGCACAAATAATATTTGCTTTATGTTAATTTCTAATTTATAACGCTGTGATAAAAGTCAAAGGTCCTTTGCATTTGCAAAAGGACAGTGGGTTTTTAACAATAAGGTAAAATAAATATAGTAAAGTACAACAAGGAGACCTTTACTTGGTATAAAATACAAAATACTATGCAAACAAACTAGTTTGGGTAAATTAGGAAAAATAGCGGAAAAGTTCTGAAATTTCAGGATTATACGCGCCGTAAGTAGTAAAGAGGGTTTTGTACTATATTCAAAACCACTCGTTTATGCAGAATTTTAAATTGAATATTTTTGGTCGAGTTTTTATTTTCTATCTGATGGATGCTTTTGGAGAAAAAGGCGAAAATCCACGTCCAGGGGGTGTTTTTTTTTTGAGAAAAAAGGAAGTTTGAGCCAACCGTTCATGAGGAGACACTTCGGGCCTTCTATACCTTATAGAGAGAACAATCCAAAATAACTATAATAATTTTTTCCGCGATTAGCTGCTTTTTATTTTAATTTAACCGTACTAAACGGAAACCTACAAATTATTATTTTTCTACTAATGCTTTAGAATGTAAGCATACACACACTTTTCAAACACAGAATGAATCCATTCTAGCTCTAGATACGGTATGAATATTCCGTATCAAGTGTTAGAATAGGCACATGTAGTGCCATCTCTTGTTTATAAAAGTAAAGAAAACTGTAGCAAAATTAGCAAAAATATATATAATTTACCATGAAATATTGAATAATTTAATGCAATTTAAAGTTTTGCTTTAAAATTACATAAAGTTTATTAGTTTTTCTTGATATTTGACCAGTTTTTTATCAATTTAGTTGAACAAACTAAAACTGCTCCATCTATTGTTAAATATTTAAACCTGATATCTGTCACAACAATCTGACATAACCTTCAATTTTTGCATTATAATTTGTAAATATGTGCTAAAATTAAATAAAAATCTTTTTTAACTACTGATTTGATAAAATTATTAAATAACATTAATTGCTTTATTTAAAAATATGTGTTTTGTTAAATTTACAATGTCCAGTCACAAAAAAAATTGTTTTTAACCTTGTCCGCAGTTTAAAGCCATACAGTGTTTCATATTTGCAGTCGAAGAAAAAGTATAGTCTACAACACGTATGGAATAGTCATTCCGCGCTCGCGGGACCGTCATACTCGTCTACCGGCTCGTATTACAAACTTTCCGCTCACGCGGAATATTGTCTATTCCATACTAGTTATAGAATATACTATTTTATGAGAAATATTCTTGTTTATTCGAGATAGCTGGTTTATAGTGTAGAAAGAGCTATACAGAAAATGTAGTTATTTGCTCGTGCAATATTTATTTCTAATTTTAGTTTATTTTGCTCTATATCCGGCCGATATAACATGTTAGAATTTGTCGGAATTTGTATTTATGAGCGTGCAATGCGCTTCGGTCTATTTGTAGTATTATATACGAGATTAAAACCGTTTTTAACGAGAAAAGATACAACAATTTAATACGTTATTTCAACATAAAATAAAAACAAATATAGATTTGACATTTTTTCATCAGCATCTTTCATATGTAGTTTCTATACCGGGTGTAACAAGAGCACCCCTTTTTTCTTTGTTTTAAAAGTTGGAAATTTCAATTTTAGAAAATATCTTATTGCCATGTCAACTTTTAACTTAAAAAGTACATTTATCCAATAATAAGAGAATTACCAGCTTTATTTTAAATAGATAAACTCAATAATAACCCCCGCGTGGCTTTTACTTAATTGAGTGGATAATTATTTATTTTATTTCTTGTAAATGTCATTAAAATTTTTAATAAAAATATGAAGCTATTTATTGGATAAAACCTTGTATGGCACTCATGGGTAAACCGATATTGCCCTCTCGAAAATTAACCTGCTTGGCTGACGCCTCGAAGGTTAATTTCTCATGGGCAATATCTTACTTTACCCACTAGACCCATAAATAACTATTAATTCACTTCAGGTTTAACCGGAAATGAAACCAACTTACGATTTTTATAGAGGACACCCTTCATGTTTTTATTACAATAAAAGTTGTTTTAAAGTAGTAGTTTTCAAATAAAAGCAAATCCGGGAAACATTTTAGCGCGTTTATAGCGTTTAATTATTCTAATTTATATTCTATTTTGTGGTTGATCCAGTTTCTATAAAAGAATATGAGCAATACGATTGAAAAAGAAAATTCGGTTAAATTGATCACGTACATTTTAAAGAAAAGTCAGGGGATTTCAAACAATTTCCACGAAGGTTTTCCTCCAATGTGGTAAACCCTAGTCCCGCCCGAACTCCATAAAAAGGCTTATATTACTCAAAAGGGAACAATCAATGTTTTTTTATGAGGCAATTACATGTTTAGGTTTTCCAGTTGAAGTACTTTTGTCAAAATTACATACAGAAATAGGCTACAAAATTTTATGGAGTGCTTCCAAATAGAAAACTAGATGAAACGTTGCAATCACCCTGTCAAAACATCGGCACTATTGTACACTAGAACCATCTAGTTTACAAATTTCAAACTAGGTATTTTGTTTGATTTTAAATTCTGTATCTTTAAAACATTATATTCTAGCAAAAAACTGTATATAACATTTTTTATAGGGCTGAAAAAGAGCTTTTATTTAAAATATAATTTTTTGAAATCGTTTTATAAATATGTGAGATATGCTAAAAACACCTTTTACTGCTTTAAACGCCAATATCTCGAAAACAATGCGTTTTAGGAAAACGTTGTTTATAACATTTTTTGACCAATTTAAAATTATCTTTTATATAAGTGCTAAATTAACCAAATACAATAATAATTGGCCTAATTATAAACAAAAAACAATAAAAATAGGAGTTTTACCCTATTTTTACCCCCTTACCCTCAATCGTTTACCCCCAAAATCAAATCAGCTCTTCGAAATACGATAAGAAATAATATGCAAAAAACCGCAAGTCGATATCTCATGTAGAAATGGAGTTAGAGAGTTTACACCCAGACAGACAGACAGACAGACAGACAGACAGACATAGACAGACGGACGCAAATTTATTTTACTGATTTCGACTCAGAATGGTCTAAAACGTCGAGAAATGTGAAAAAAACGTGGTCAAAGATTTTGACTTTTCGGCGAAGATTTCAATACATCGGCACTCTTAGTAGCACTAAGTGCCGATGTAATAAATGAACAGTTGCAAGCACCTTATCAAAGCATCAGCACTATTATGAACAGGGCCGTTGTGTAAATAGGCAACCATTAATACACCTGCGTGGCGTGAAATTTGTTAAAATTTGAAAGTCTGTGTCTTTGCGTTTAATAAGTAATTGGAAAAATACATTTCATATCTTCAAGGCTTGTTATATTAAATTATACATGCTTATGTTTCCAATTTAAACTTTCCTTCTTTATTGTGATGAAATGTAGAAAACGCTATATGATTACAAAGGAAATATGTTTTCTTTATGATGTCGAATTTTCTTATAATGTTAAATGTAAAACGAAGACTTCTTATTCTTATTACCGACTGCTGCATATTATTTGCATAAAATTTTTATGTTAGATTAACATTTTTAGCCTGTTTTCATACATTTACTCCTTCATGCAATCATTTATTCATTCATTCATTCATTGATTTACTAATTCATTCATTTGTTCGTTCGTTCGTTCGTGCGTTCGTGCGCTAGTTTGTTGGTTCTTTCGTTTGTTCGTTCGTTTGTTCGTTCGTGCGCTAGTTCGTTCGTTCTTTCATTTGTTCGTTTGTTCGTCCGTTCCTTCGTTAATTCGTTCTTTCATTTATTCATTTATTAATTCATTTATGTATTTATTCATTTATTCATTCAATCACTCACTCACTTACTCATTCATTCATTCATTCATTCATTCATTCCGACCGTCCGTCCGTCCATCCGTCCATTCAGTTATGCATTCATTCATTAATTTATTCATTCGTTTATTCATTCGTTCATTCATTCACTCACTCATTTATTCATTCATTCCTTTGTTCGTTTGTTTGTTCGTTCGTTCGTTCGTTCGTTGGTTCGTTCTTTTATTCATTCATTAATTTATTTATGGATTAATTTATTAATTTATTCATTCATTCATTCTTCATTCATTCATTCATTCTTCATTCATTCATTCATTCATTCTTCATTCATTCATTCCGTCTTTATTCATTCATTTATTTATTTTTTATTTAGCGTGATTCCATCTTGGGGATTAGCACAGCTTTATTTGGTAGCTTTTACCTAAATTAAGAATTCCTTTTCTTATACTACTTGTACGTTTTTGATAAACTGCCTGGCCCAAGGATATAAATTTTACCTTCTTACTTTGTTGCTCCTCCTGAAAGTTTTACTTTTGATGAATGGCTTTTACTTTAGTCAAATATCATTTTGTCTTGTTTTTTTTTTTATAATAAAAACCTGCAAAATTTTGAAATGAAATTACCACATGAAGTTTGCTTATTCACGGAAAAAAAAAATTATAGCTAGGAGCGCTATAACACACATACCAAGCAAATTATAATCGCTTATTATATAAATACAAGGCTTTCTCTTACAATTATGGCAGTCAGTGTAAAAATTTATATGAAATACTTTAATTGTTTAGTGAATAATAAAATATAACAAATAGTATGGCATTTATAGCTTAAATAGATTTAATTATTGTCCGTGCTAATAATTTTTATAATATAATAAAATTTCTGTAAATTTATAATAGTGCCTGTAATAAATATAATCGTGTCTGTAATATATATATATATATAATCGTTTCCAATTTATTTTTAACATTATTAGTTATTGTGTCCCTTATAATCTATAGCTTAAATCACTATAATTTGCCACTGTTACCAAATATCTTATAATGTATAGCGCAGAGCCCACTAATTTCTTTCCGTGTTTATTAAGGTAGGTAAGCTAATTATTGCCATGTTCCTAATATAGCCACTCCCTCTTAAACTCGTTAGTTCGTCCTCTGTATCATTTATGACATTGTCAGTATATCTGTTATATCGAAAAGAAGCCTGTAAATATGATATATCTGTATCCAGTTGATAATGGCGTACACTACAACGCAGTTCGTCTTTCGTGCTCTTCGACTTGTAAAACTAGCATCGTTTGGATGTTGTTTGTAATGGATACGTACACAAATACATGAAAAGTGCGAAAATTGTACCTAAATAAGTTGAAATTGTTATTGTGCCACTATATTTTAATATTTGTTTGTTCTTTTCTATTTGTAATAGCAGCTTCTTTTATTGCCAGTAGCCTGGCAATATTTGGGACATGAGTCTAATATTGTTTTTAAAACTCAATATAGCTATTTTCCTAACAAGTGCGGAAAAGCATCTTTATGCATGCGTTAGGAACAATATTTTTTCTACGAGCAGAGTTAAAATAAAATATTCTTTTATATTTTATCAAATAAATCTTATTTTTATGATTTTCGATAAGAAAATCAATTAATAGTTAAGAAATTTAAACTTTTTTATAATATTATGAATAAATATAACAAGAATAACACTACGCAATTAAGAAATTAAACAATATTTATGCTTGCGGAAAAGGCATTCTTTCCACACGCATATGCGTGCGGAAAGAGTGATCTTTTCGCACGCTCGTAGCAAAATATATTTTCTCAAGGTTTTGCAATTTATTTTTTACCCACTAAAATAAAGATATGTTTATTTTTAATGCAGTAAAGTTAAAAAAACAAAATTTATTACAAAAATGGAAAACAAGTTCAGTAAAGTATAAAATTGATCCCGATAATACGGTCCACTTTGTAAAACCATATTCATGGTCTTCATAAGGGATAATACTTATAATACTTTATAATACCAGATAAAGTAATATAAATGGGCAGCTGTTAACGTTGGCAGCTTGTGTAAGCTTGCAGAGCTTAGAGCAACAGTTGTTTGCTTTTACTTTGCCCGGAAACTATATTTTTCTTGTGGAATATACTTTGTTTTCAATAAAAATATATTGAAAATATGGTCACAAATTCTTGAATATTTATAAAGATTTTTTCTAACTTCAAAGACATTTATCAATCGAGTTTCAGTATTTATTGCACCAATCAAAGATTAGTATTAATTTTTTAAAAATGAAAAAATATATATTTCATATAACCAACTATGAAAACTACAAATTTTACACGATTTTGACATTATACACTCTGAAAATAACTGTGGTAAACTCCCAAGAAGTCTATTGGATTTAATTAACCCATACATGTATGTTTTTTTTTAATAACGCGAGATCGAAAATGCATGTAATTGTAGTCGAGTTTACGATTTAAGTATGGAAATTTTACTATAGGTAACTACTGAGGATATTTGTACATATGTATGGAAAAACTTCAAAATAAAACTTTGCCATTATTTTTTACAGTGTAGATTTAATTTTGATGAGATAGCAGCATTTAAAATGTAAAAAACGTACGTTATTTTAAACTGTCAAAGTCAAAGTCAAGTCTAAGAAAAACGAAGTCAAAGTCTAAGTCTAAGAAAACAAACAAAAGCAACAAGGTTAAAGCATCCATGCTCTGGAATTTTAGCAAAACTAGATTAAATATTTTTATCCAATACATACAGATAATGAGACAATTACAAGCTTTATTTTAAGTAGATAAACTCAATAATAACCCTAGCGTGGCTTTTACTTTATTGAGTGGATAATTATTTATTTTACCTACTCAACTGTCACTTGTCAAATTATTTTCTTGTAAATGTCATTAAAATTTTTAATATAAATATGAATTCCTAAGCTATTTATTGGATAAAACCTTGTATGGCACTCATGGGTAAACCGATATTGCCCTCTCGAAAATTAACCTGCCTTGCTTTACCCACTAGTACCATAAATAACTATTTCTGTGAAGTACTAGTGTTTTTAAATAGCTACTTAATTTAAAACTTTTTAAATTAAAACTGGTTAGCATAAATGTTACTCTTTTTGTGGGGTTTGTTTATTAATGTAAAAATTAAAAGAATTAACTTTTTTCATTAGCTAGGGCCGATAAAATGATTAAAAAATAAACGTTTTTTCAAAACTAAAAGGCTTATCTAAAATTAAAATCGATAGTTCCTATTAAAATAACGAGTCGCTGTGAAATGTTAATGAATGATCAGTGTAATTTTATTTTAGATAAAACCTGTTTAAGTTGTTTAAGTATTTTTTTTTTGATTATTACTATTTTTTATTTTTTTATTTTCGCGAAAATCATCTAATATGCTTACAACAAAAATTAAAATGAAAAGCTGTACACTCTAAATTTGTCCGTCAATATTTCAGTAATATTAACTGTAATAATAAAAGCAAATTCACCATGTCAGAACGTGAATTTACAATATTTATTAAAATTAACCTCAATATTACTCGGTTTAGTAAAATCTCAGCTCTTTTCCTGTCGGTACAATAATTTTGCATTAAAATTCTTGAATGTGGTCCAAAACCCCGACACTTTAACAATATTGGTTGAAAATTACCATAATTATAGCTGACATTCTACAAAAGATAGAAGTAAAATTACCAAAATAAAAATTCACATTTTTACAGATAACAGTGAATTTACAGGACTGATTTAAATTTACCACTTTCTTTGCTGGTAACATATGCTGGGAAATTACCATATTTTCATTTACAGTGTAGCACACTCCACGATAAATGTCGCGAAAAAAAATTCGCTTGTAACTTTCAAAATTTAGTAATATTACAGAAAATTTAAACGCACGTATTAAGTAATCGCTTCGTACTAAAAAAAATTAGTCATCTCAAATTAAATCTCATTAAAATCAAATTATCGCTGGCCGAAGAATTATTAAGCAGATTATTATAATTATAATCAAAGTTTTCTTTAATTAAACGGCATTTAAATTAATCCATTTAACTTTATCGATCGAAGTTTTTTTTTATTAAATTAGTCGAGAATAAATTACTTGGCAATCTGCGATCCTATAAAAATGCTAATTTTAAAAATATATATAGGTGTACTTATTCCAGAAAAAGACTTTTTAATACGAATTCTCATCTCAAAGAATACTCGTGTTATCATAGTGATACATTTTTCATACAGAAGGATACTGACAATAAGGCAGAGTTTTAAAAAAATACAAAAAGTTTATTTCAAAAACAAAAAATAGTGGGATTTTTGAATTTTTCTGATTTATGTAATTTTAAACTTGTATTTATTTTCTAATAAAAAAAACTTCTGACAATATAAGAATATTTTTTCGTGTAGGCCTAGGTTTATTAAAACCAAAAGAAAAAACAAAATATAAAAAAAAAATCACATTTTTTTTTACTTTTTTCTCAAGAAAAGTTTATTTTTCTAGAAGAAAGTAAAAATACTTGGTATATCCTAAACTAGAAGCGATTATAAAGACTTATTTCCGGCATGAGTAACCAAAATGTATATATTTAAAGCTTAAAGTCTGACTTTGTCTCATTTTAGTATTCTTTATGTATTTTGCTTAAAGTTGTTTTTGCATTAACAAAATTAAAATTTCAAATTTTTCTTGCTTAAATATAATGATAAGAAGTTTTTTGAATACTGTCTTGTTTCAAAGCGATTTTTTTTCGGAAAAGAGGCATTCATTCCTAACAGTAACAGTTCAAATAAAAAGTCAAGATGTATTGCAACAAAGAGGAAAATGCTAAAAAGACCTAAACTCTGACAAATTCTGAAATTTTTTAAAGTGTTTTATGCCTTTTAATTTTTGTCGTTATCTTACAAAATTAATCTTTTATATCTGCTTTATTCTGAATAAATTTTACATTGGCACTTAGTGCTACTAAGAGTGCCCATGTATTGAAATCTTCACCGAAAAGTAAAAATCTTCGACCATGTTTTTTTCTAATTTATCGACATTTTAGACCTTTACTTTTATAAACAAGAGATGGCACTACATGTGCTCATTCTAACACTTGATACGAAATATGCATACCGTATCTAGAGCTAGAATGGATTGATTCTGTGTTTGAAAACTGTGTGTATTTGCTTACATTCTAAAGCAGTCGTAGAAAAAGGCTCTTTCTATTGGCTGAAAGGGACAATAAAAGCATAAAGATTTTTATCCAATACATACAGACAATGGAGATTTCTCCCGTTAGATTAGACAGGGACAAAAGTTCTACCCAAAAAGGATAGAAGACATACATACACTCCCACTTACACCCAACCAAACAAATTCTGTATTTGTTCTTTGTTGAACAAATACAATATTTACTTGGTCGGGCGAAAAGTGCAACTATATTTTTATTAAAGAAATTACTGGCGCCATCTAAATTTTAGTAGAATTATCTTATTCTACAGATTCACATTAGCTATGTTCGTTCGTGCCGCTCACTGCTACACTTTCCGGCCAACCAAATAAATACTGTATTTGTTGTATGAAAAACAAATACAGTATTTATTTGGTTGGCTGGAAAGTGTAGCAAAAATGAGATAGAGATAGGGTAGACGTCTTTTGTTTCATAATTCTAGTTGTAGAGAGCTCCATTACTAGCCTTATATTACTAAAGAAACCCATAAATAATCGAAACGTGGTTTTTACTTTATAGAATGAAAAATTATTTATTTTACCGACTTATGTGGGTCATTTTAATAAAAATATTAATTTCGAAGCTATTTATTGGATAAAACTTTGTATGTCACTCGTGAGTAAACTTATATTGCCCTCTCTAAAATTAACCCACTCTGCCTCCAGCCTAATGGGTTAATTTTCTCATGGATAATACCCTTGTTTCCTCTCTCGTACCATAAATAACTAGTATTTCATTATATCAAAATATCAGTGCATTTTAACCGCATTTATTGAAAAAAAAAATAAAAATTTAATAAACAGTATTATACCTATATATTAAGTTAATTTATTATAGTAAGCCATAAATAATTGATAGGCTATTATAAAGGTAATCATATACAAAACAATAATTAATAATTAATTGTTAATTAATAATTAATTAAATTGCATTAATTTTAAGCCATATTGAAATAATAATTTTAATTGAAAAATTTAGTCTGTTTAATTACAAGCAGAAAATGTTTTTATTAAATTTGATGTAAAATAACAAAATTAATTAATTTTTAATAGTTGAATATATACCAGGTGTTTTAACAAAGAACAATCACACGTTTTTTTAGCTTTTCAAGTTTTATTTTTTTATAAAGAACTTTCACTTTCGGGTTTAGACCGTGTTAATGGATTTTTACTTTCCGACGTTTCGTCTCTTACTACTAGAGACATCTTCAGGGATTAATCTGAAACTAAGTTTCGAATCAACTTGTGTCACTATTTATAACGAGTTGTGGTTATTAGCCCGTGACGAGGTTTTTCCTATCAAAGACTTCCATATTGCAGGTAAGTGGTAACCAGTGTCCCGATTGATATTGTTAGGATGCTTGATGATTTCTATCGATTCCCGTATCTTCCTTGGCATTTTTCTGTTTTCTGTTAATATTTGTTTTGTTTCAGACAAATTGATTTTATGACCTGTTTCATGTACATGTTCGGCTACTGCCGATAAGGAAATTTGTTTCTTTCTTATATTGCGCTCATGCTCTTGAAGTCTTGTAGAAATTTTTCTCCTAGTTTCACCTATGTAAACCGTACCACAGGAGCAGGGTATTTTATATACCCCTTCTGAACTCAGGGGTATTTTGTCTTTTATTGAAGTCAAACATTGACCTAATTTTTGGTTAGACCGAAATATAGGCTTAATATTTGACTTCTTCAAAAGTTTACCTATTTTATCCGTGATACCGCTTACATAGGGAAGTATAACTTGTGTCTGTCTGTCATTGTCACTATTGTCCTGTTGTTTGGGTCTGGGATTTCTGTATTTGTATATGGTCTTATTAATGTCTTTTTTGGTATAACCGTTCATGGTCAAGGCTTTGGTTAGTTTAAGGAGTTCTGTGTCTAGGGAATTCTTGTCTGAAATCATGAAAGCCCTATGAACAAGTGAATTAACTACCGAGCGTTTTTGAGAGGGATGGTGATGTAAAAATGCGTTTAGGTATCTGTCAGTGTGGGTTTTCTTCCTGTATACCGAGTGTCCTATTGAGCCATTTTCCGTTTTGTAAACCAAAACGTCCAAAAAGGGAAGTGATCCGTTGTTCTCAATTTCCATCGTAAACTGTATAGATTTATGTTGGGAATTGAGGTGATTTAGAAAACCTTGAAGGCTTTCCATGCCATGGGGCCAAATAGCATAGACATCGTCTACGTATCTGTGCCAAATTTTAGGTTTTAATGGAAATGACTCAATAGCTTTTTTCTCGAAGTATTTCATGAAAGCATTGGCCGCAGGGGGTGATAATGGGGATCCCATTGCGGCGCCTGACACTTTATTTATTATTTTTTTACTTCTGAGTTGCCTAAAATAGCGTGAGTTCGATTCTCACCGGCGACGATTTGCATTTTTCAGTTAATTAATAATTGAAATTTGGCGAAGGCGTAAGTGAAGCGTACACTCCCTATAAATTGGTTCGAAAGTCAATTAAAGCGGGTGGTTCCCTCTACTACTAGCTCACACAAGTCCTGGACTTAGGGGATGCGTAATTAAGTAGAATAGTACGAGGTTAAACAAAATGTAAATGTAATACATGTAACGTATATGATTCGGCAAGTTAAAAATAGATTTTTCGGTAGCTTTTGGAGCTTCTAGTACCCAAAGAACCGGATCCGGAGCCTAGCAATTTTAAAATACCCTAATTTGAATGTACTTTAAGACATATGTATATAAAATACAGCCGGGAGAAAATAATGAAATGAAAATGGTCACCAGCTTCGACTCCGGCTTGTTCTGCAATATACTAATTCGCATTCTGTAAAATACCCTATGAAGTAGGTAGGTAAGTACCTACTCTAAAATATATACCGAAACTTTGCATGGATGGCAGGAAATGAGAGTTCTAACCTAAAAGCAAATGCCGGGATCTTTTGAATGATAATTAAGTTGCGCTGTTACTTCCACATGACGTAACACATTACGTTTGATGTAACATAATGCCATAATCCTAAAATGCATTAAATTAGAGTTCAACATGATGTATTTTAATGAAATGTTCGTGAATAATGTTGGGTATGGTCCATTTCACTACAAAATCCTTATTGAAAAACCTAATTTTAATATTTGATGTACGGGTTGGTTATAGACTCGTTATTGAATATAAAGAAATTTTGCACTGCTATACTACATAAATTTACATAATGAATGAGAAAATCCCTACCTAAATAATACCTAGCTGTTATTTCACGCTTTTTTCGCGATCATCAGCCATATGTTGGTTTGGTGGCTTGATTCTTATTAATTCAAAATGTGACTGTAGTGAGAGCGTACAATTGGTGGAGCCATCTAATGTTGCAAAAAAGTACTACATTTGATGGTGGCTGAACTTAATCTGATAAGAAAATCATCTATAGTTATTAAAATCGATCAAAAATTCATTTTCTTTTTCATTTTGGAAGTTGAAATGCCATGGACCGCGTCGAGCAAATGTAAAAATGTGTTAAAATATTCGCTGTTTTGTCTCTCTGTATGTCTGTCGCTGTCTGTCTGTTTTCATGTAAACCTTCAAACTTTTTAAACAATGATCCGATTTTAAAAAATCCTTTCTCCAAACAATTCAAGACCTTTGTAGTTTCCATCCAATAATTTAAGGGAAGGGATAGGGCATCCCAGGAAACCAGAAGACGTCCCCGAAGTACTATCGACGTCAGTTTTAGGTCATATTTGTCACGTCATATATACGACGCATATCAGATGTCACAAGACGTCAGTTTTTCGTCAAAATTGTACTTTGCTGGAATGTCCATTTAATGCTGAGGCTATAGCGTCACATATTGTTTTCCACCACTAAAAAAAGTTTTAAATTCTATATATTGAATAAAGATTAATGACTTTTTCTGGAACTTTCTAAACTGAACAATACTATTTAGTCGTTGTAGCATATATGGTTAGCCTGCTAATTTAATGTCCATCACCGGATTAGTGTGGATTTTTTGTACGTCTGCTTTAGAATGTAAGCAAATACACACACTTTTCAAACACAGAATGAATCCATTCTAGCTCTAGATACGGTATGAATATTCCGTATCAAGTATTAGAATGAGCACATGTAGTGCCATCTCTTGTTTATAAAAGTAAAGAAAACTGTAGCAAAATTAGCAAAAATATATATATTTTACCATGAAATATTGAATAATTTAATTCAATTTAAAGTTTTGCGTTAAAATTACATAAAGTTTATTAGTTTTTCTTAATATTTGACCAGTTTTATATCAATTTAGTTCAAAAAATTAAAACTGCTCCATCTATTATTTCATATTTAAACCTGATATCTGTCACAACAATCTGACATAACCTTCAATTTTTGCATTATAATTTGTAAATATGTGCTAAAATTAAATAAAAATCTTTTTTAAGTACTGATTTGATAAAATTATTAAATAACATTAATTGCTTTATTTAAAAATATGTGTTTTGTTGCATTTACAATGTCGAGTCACAAAAAACATTGTTTTTAACCTTGTCCGCAGTTTAAAGCTATACAGTGTTTCATATTTGCAGTCGAAGAAAAAGTATAGTCTACAACACGTATGTAATAGTCATTCCGTGCTCGCGGGACCGTCATACTCCCCTGCCGGCTCGTATAACAAACTTTCCGCTCGCGCGGAATATTGTCTATTTCATACTAGTTATAGAATATACTATTCTGTGCCTGTGAAAAATTCCTTTCACTGCACAAGAGCAGTAAGTGGAGGGAGTATTGGCAAGAAATTTTATATGAAATCCTGTCATAGGATCTCATAAAATTAAGCCACTCCGACTCCAGTTTTGTGATTTAATTTTCTCATGGACAAGTTACCTCTTTCATACCATAAATAACTATTAATTGGAGATGTAATATAAATATTACAAAAGTCAACAAAAAAATATTTTTTTTCTTGGTGCCAGTTAGAAAAAAAAAGTTTTAACAGTATAGTCGCTTAATATTTTCGTACGACGCGTCGCGACGAGGACAAAAACTCTAGCCCAGTTAAAACGCAATTTACATTGCCTAAAAAATTATATTTAATCATTTTTGTCTTAGGTCTGTTTCTGTTACTATAACGACTGTTATATCGTTATAAATACATCTGTTTATATCATTTCTTAGTTAACTTTTGTGACATACATCCAAAGAAATAAATCTTAGGAACAATATACCAACTTATTTGCTTTTGTCAACCTGTCTTAGTAAATCCTGCGAATTCTGCAGGATCCGAAAATCCTGAATTATGAGTTCATTTTTTTCTTATTAGGCTATATTTTATGTGTTTTTAATGGGGGGATATTAATCTTACTTTCAATTTCCTTTTTACTGTTAGCGTTATTAAAACTTCTTTTTTGGTTAAAATTATTTTGGAAAATCTAGTAAATGAACCAGGGCCTTAACTAGGGGGGGTGAGGCCTAGCGAGGGGGCTAAGCTCCCCGGCCCTTCGTTTGAGCCTCCCTGTCGTTTTTGTTAAGCCCCCCTACCTATTTACTTTTATTAAAAGTTTATATAATAATAATAATTTTTGAATGTGAAGATCCGCGCTCTTTATTCAAGAACATTGACTTTGGTTCAAAGAAATTCTAGCGTTAAAACAAGAGAATAATATAATATAAGCCAGTTTATGGCTTTTACCATATTGAAGGATAAGTATCCTTGGTTCAAGGTATCCTTTTTTGTGTGAATTAGTGTGATGTTTTGATGTTCCTTTGTGAAAACATTCATTGTTAATACATCAATCTAAAACTTAAAAATTTAATAGAAACTTTATTGTAACACATGGGTTTTCTCTTGTAAATTTAAAGTCAAACTTTGAAAAGTTACCTTTGAATTGTTAGTGTTGAAGTACAGGTCACAAATAAAACAGTTGAAGTCCTTAGGGTCAAACTTTACAATTTGAAAGAAAGTAGGATTTGGAGTTTAACCCTAGAGGTATTTGCTTTTTATCTGCAGATTTTTTGACATTTTCTCAATAAAATATTAATCTTTTATTAAAAATACATAAAAAGGTACTCTTTAGGTACAGATTTTTTTAAATTTTCTCAATAAAATATTAACCTTTAATTAAAACACCATAAAAAGGTACTCTTTATGTAAAGAAATGATTTTTTAGTTCCTATTTTTGTTGCTCAGAACGTGAAATTGCCTCTTTAATTGCAATTTTCTCAAAAACGCTTGGCCCTACGGTTTTACATAAAGAGTAATTTTTTATGTATTTTTAATTAAAAAATCATATTTTATTGATAAAATGTCGAAAAATCTACAGATGAAAAGTTTGGACTTGCAAAAAATCTAAAAAAAGGTCAAAGTTAGGCACTCAAGCAACTCTTTAACTAAACAATGCTAAAAAGTCTATATCTTTATTTAAAAACCGAAAGTTTTCGGAACAAAAAAAGCCTAATAAAGTCCAAAAATGGCATGTTAGCCAATCGAAGCCGGGTCTAACTCACATACATATTTTATTTTTTCTCATCATTCGCAACAAAGCCTCTTAACGGATAAATGAATGAATATTACTTTATTTTACTCGCATAATACAACCGTGCTAAGCTGAAAGGTCCTATCTATATAGGTTTAACATATACAGATAGGACCTTTCAGCTTATTAGGGCAGAATAATCGAATACAATGCCTTTTGACTTCTATAAAGTAACAGTTTTTGTGGTTTTCAGGATTTGATCCCGACCGCTTCAAATGTTTGAAGTAAATGAAACATTTTTCGTTTTGAAAGTCTTTTGATATTGCTGACTCTTAAAAGATTTTTCTCCTCAAAGCTTGTAAAAGATCAAATAAGTTAAGTTGATTTAAATTAATATTGGATATTGTCGTGCAGAGCGCTTTTTAAGGAAATTTACTAAGAATGCTATAAACTACACAACTCTTAAATGATTTAATACAGAAAAACTTTGTTTTTGCGAACAAATAGCTAATATAAGAAGGTACTCTCATTTTACATCGGCACTTAGTGCTACTAAGAGTGCCGATGTATTGAAATCTTCGCCGAAAAGTCAAAATCTTTGACTACGTTTTTTTTTACATTTCTCGACGTTTTAGAGTCGAAATTAGTAAAAATAATTTTTGCATCCGTCTGTCTGTATGTCTGGGTGTAAACTCTCTAACTCCATTTCTGCATGAGATATCGACTTGCGGTTTTTTGCATATTGTTTCTTATCGTATTCCGAAGAGCTGATTAGATTGTGGGGGTAAACGATTGGGGGTAAGGGGGTAAAAATAGGGTAAAACTCCTATTTTTAGCGTTTTTTGTTTATAATTAAGGCAATTATTATTGTATTTGGTTTATTTAGCACTTATATAAAAGATAATTTAAAATTGGTCAAAAAACGTTTTCCTAAAACACATTGTTTTCGAGATATTGGCGTTTAAAGCAGTAAAAGGTTTTTTTAGCATATCTCACATATTTATAACCCGATTTCAAAAAATTATATTTTAAATAAGTGTAGTTAATTAATATTGTACAGTTTTTATTATACATTCCCAATATTATGTTGATTGATGTTCAAATAGACAAAAGAACATCACTTTTTTTAAGATAAGATAGAGGCATTTAGCAAGTTATCATTGTTGTCACGTTTACGATAACACAAGAATAGTTAATAAACAAACTTGTTAAACAGCGTTTCATCATTTCTTTTCACCATTTTGCACTTTTTTAAAACAAAAACTTATTATTTTCATTTAACCCAAAACTCACCTTTAAAATGATATCCTTCTTTTACATTTACTGTATTTTTTACCGTTTAACGAAAATTTTCCTCCGTGTATTCTAAAATTTAATAAAACCACAAGTTATAATTAAACATGTAATCTAGCAGGTATTTTACATTTTTCTGCGTTATTCAGCTGTTTTATGCACAGCTTGCTAAAATAATTAACTATGTACATTTAATTAAACACCATACATTAAAATATACCGTGGTGAGTTTTTATTTATACAAGAAACTAACCAAGTAATATTATTATAAATTTCACTTGGCATTTTTCACCGGTAAATACTAGATTTTCATTAAAAATACTTTTTTATATCATCATCATCATCATCGTCATCATCATCATCAGAAGCGGTGTGGTTATTACCAAGTAATAGCCACGGCACTCAGACCTGAGATCCATTGTGCATGCCGCAGTCATCTAGATGACACATCATTTGATTAGGATGATATTTCATGGGGGCAGGCATCTAAAAAGGCTATGATCTGCCCCAATGAAAGTTCGACTAAATCGCTAGGTTGCACTGATGGTGAACCTAAAAATCGCAGTCTTTTTTGTGAGAAGACAGGACATTGTCCCAAAATGTGGGATGCAGTTTCTTTATCATAGTCGCAGAATCTACAGCGTTTGCTTTGGACAATTTTCATTTATTTATATACTATATCTCATAATAAAAGTTTCATAACTATACTTAACATTTAAAATATAGGGCTGGGTTACTAGGTTCTTTTCTAACACGCTAATCGTGAATAGACATTAAGTTTAACGCATACCAAGAGTTAGTCATGTTAGTAGGATATCTCCACATTATAAAACCATCAACAGTAAAATATGGGGAGCTTGGTTTAGGAAGAAAAGTCGACTATGGTTATTTTTGAGGAATAAGGTCTACTAACTTTCGCAACCGAGTAACTCAGATTTTACTGTTGATGTTTTATATTGTGTAAACCAACTTCTAATAGGATTAACTCTTGTTTTGCATTGACAAGTCACTTAAACTTTATGTCGGTCAAAATCAGCGTGCTAGATTATACAAATTGAGCTATTTCATGTTCGAAATACGACATTTCAAACAAAAGGAAAAATTAGTGTTAAATAATCCCGTTAAAGCTTTTGGGAATGGATAAGCTTTAAGAAACAAAAGAAACCCAATAAAAAACCTTAGTCATGATTTATCATCCCTATAGGCAACCATTATACGAAGGCAGAAAACGGAGATTTATTTATTTTATTTATTTATTTTATTTCGCCTTTTTGATCTTTTAAAACAAGTTTTAAACAGAACTTTTTAAGTCTAGTCAAATTATGTTCTCGGAAGTGTGTGTTTATTTGCTACATCTAGATATAACTAGATGGCGCCAAAATATATATCCTCCTATTGAGACAAAAGGCTCTTATTTTTGTCCGATATAAAATTATTTTTTGGTGTTAATGGTAATTATATATATCCTAAATAAATTCATTTTTATTTACAATACAGTCGAAATTTGATGTTATCAGTTAAGGTTTGTATATGCAGGTTTTTATAAAGTTTTTTTAGGCATTCTTTAAACTTTTATCGACCCCAAGCGGCTATCGGACCGTCCGGTAGTTTCATTTTTCTTACTAAAACCGTATAGTGAAGATCGGGTCCTCTGAATCCAAGTGACATTCTTTTGAATGATCAACCGATTTGGCCTAGGTAGGTGTCTATTTTTGTATTTAAATCATTTCGCTGTTTATTTAAAAATTTTGCATTTTGGCCTTTTCAAACGTATATTTTTTTTGTAGTATTTTTCCTGTTTTTCAATAGTTAAAATTAGTCATTTAATTTTCAATAAATATTTTTCAATTGTTTAAATAATAATCATTTTGATTATTATATTGTATTTAAAGTTAATTTGTTAAAATGTAATTTTCTGTATTTTTTTATTAATATTCAATATTTTAATTCTACTGTATGAAATATCTAAATATAATTTTCCTTCTAGGTCTTTATTATAAACTTTGGTATTTAAAAAATAAATCTGTTAACACCAATACCACCAGTGTTCTAATTCCCCGGACACCCCCACATCTCTCCGCTGAGTTTTTCCGCCACACTATCAGACTCTCTGAGGTAAGGGGATAAAAACGGTTAACAACTTTTGTTACAACCACATTTCTGTGTTTGTATTTATTTTTAATTTGGGTTTTATTATACATAATTTCATTTAATTTCTTTACTTAGTTATAATTCAAAAATAATATTTTATTTTAAATTAGTTGTATTTTTGTAAGTAACGCGCTGAAAACCTCCTAGCTTTTCTGCGCGTGAGTTCGAGTAGGTTGCCTTCCGGACAGTAGCAATTTGACACTCGAGAACGATCGATGCGTGTCAATAAAAATATACTCAAATCAGCTGACGAATATACCACGCCGCGGGCATTCGTTAGAATTTACCATATTTTACGGCTGCAAACTATAGAAATAAGTTCCATATACAACTTAAAAAAAACTATTGCCAACAAAATAATACTTTCCCATATAGTTATAATATTAAAAAAAAAAAAAGAAAACAATCAGTTTTTTAAAAAAATAAGTATAAAGATATATATATTTTTTTTTAAGAAAATTGTTTTTACATGACGGAATTTCCTAGGGGAAAGTAAAAGGAAATAAATAATCTTATTGGAAATAGTTATTTATGGTAATAGTGGGTAAAGTAAGATATTGCCCATGAGAAAATTAACCTGCGAGGCGTCAGCCAAGCAGGTTAATTTTCGAGAGGGCAATATCGGTTTACCCATGAGTGCCATACAAGGTTTTATCCAATAAATAGCTTAGGAATTCAATTTTTATTAAAAATTTTAATGACATTTACAAGAAAATAATTTGACAAGTGACAGTTGAGTGGGTAAAATAAATAATTATCTACGCAATAAAGTAAAAGCCACGCGGGGGTTATTATAGAGTTTATCTATTTAAAATAAAGCTGGTAATTGTCTCATTATCTGTATGTATTGGATAAAAGTATTTTAAACGTCCTTGTTTAGATAAAAATTGTAACTAAGGATCCTGGACGCTTTATCTCGAATATTCAGATTTCCTGCAAAATCCTACCATAAAATTCGAAAATCGTCATTTATTGTAATCTAGCAGTATTACCGATAGTTTACTTAGTTTACTGCATCCTGATATCCTGCCATTTTGGTTCCTAACGTAAATTTTATTCTCTTATCTAATAGATTGATTATTCTACTAGAGAAAACTACTGTTTTATCTCACTACTATACAAAGTAAAGAAAATTACATAAAAGTAAAGAATATTACATTTTTTTTTTTTAAATATTTTTTTTTGATTTTTTTTTGATTTTTTTTTATTTAACCCTATATTAAACATAATTTTATTTTTCAACGAAGAAAAAATATGATACGTCTTTTCATAAAATATATTATTTTTTTTTTAATTTTGGTAGTTTTGTTTTCAAACTAAACCGGAAACATAATACGAATACAAAACTGAAAAAAAACTTATATGTACTTGCTCAAAAATGATATGTGGTAATAAACAAAACAATTTTTAGAATTTTTTAGAACATAAAAGAACGCTTTTGAACAAAAACTAAGACACTAACAAAAATTCGATTCCAGCTAACCTCAAAAGTGCGTGACATCTTCTTCTCTTTATTTTTCGCCTTTGCTTTATGTCAATTAGCCAGCTCGCTACTCTCTTGTTAATTTCTGCAGATGGTTTGCCTGGTTTCTACCATACCATCGCTTTCTATCTATCACTATCACTATCACCTTCGCGTCACCCACGCGAATGAGTGCGTGCAGCTGTTTAAATATTTACCGGCAATATTAGATACTGCCATCTATCAATAGATACTCCAACTTAAATACTAGTGTACCCAAGCGAAAACTAGGTGCCCATAAAGTTTAATGTTTGATAAATAAAGAATTAAGCGGTCTTAATGTCCAGTTTCCCCAAATGTTTCCCAAATGTTCAAAACAAGGTGCAATATAGGGTTAATTTTTTTTCCAGAATTCGTTTTTTAATTCTTTTTTCCTTTTTAAAGTAAATCTCAATTTAAAAAAATGCAAAAAATTGTTAGTCTATACCCTTTCTTTGCTAAAGTCGTGTTGAAAACTTTTGCTTTTTGTTTTGGAATTATTTCACAATTGGTTCCCTTTTGTCACTAAACTCAATTGTATTTTATTTGTTTGTTTTCGATTGTATTAGTATTAAATTTGCACAGAATATTTAGTAGTTGAACGTTTAGGATTAAAATTAGTTGAATTATAACTTTTCATACTATTACCTAGTATGAAAAGTTATAAAAAGTTATCATTCTGATTCAGGCATAATTATCTAACTAAACTAGGCTATTCTGTCCTTTTTATTGGCGAGGTGAGAAGCCATCTTTCTTTTTGACTAATAAAATGGAGAGAACGGCTTAGTTTACTTAATAATAATAATGTCTCGATCAGTCTTAAAAAAGCAACGTTTTGATCCAGTGAAATAAGGGCCACTTGCACCAATGATGATTTAACTTTAAACTTGGATTAAATTGACGGCCGACCAATCAGAACGCAGCATTTTTAACTTAAACTCGGTTTGGCTGAGATAATCTTGTACCAAAAGTTGGTGCAAGTGGCCCTAAGAGTGATATACCATGTAACTTTATTATTTTACAAATTTAATTTTTAGTACGAATTTATCTCCAACGGAGATTCCCGAATTTATTTTAATAAAATTTTGAATATAAATTTTTAGAGTCAATTTTTATATGACATAATATTATGACAACCAAAAATATAGCATATTGTCAACTACCTTATTAGGGTTGAAATGTTTAAGTCTTCTTACCTCTAACAAAACAGTATATCATGATAAAAAAACCCTATTGTGTCTTGTTAAAAAACTCTTTTATTCTCAGTTTACTTACTCCTTTTATAAAAATCATGCAAACATAAACTAAGTCTTATCCTTGTTTTTTGAGAACGATATGTGGAACTTTTATTATGCTTTGTACAATGTATATTTTTTTACCTGTACTTAAAAAAACAATTGTATAGTATACTGCCCTCCTTAGTTAAAACGTCCTAACTAACACTGCTATTTTTCCTACATTTTTCGAATAAATAGCCAATTTCCCTGACTTTTCCCTGACTTCCCTGGTTTCCCTGACGGGTAGGAACCCCGAATGATAGATAAATATGGCATAGAACAACCTATATATTCAGATAAGACGAAAATGGGAGAGGGAAAGGGAAAGGGAAAGGGAGAGGGAAAGGGAGAGGGAGAGGGAGAGGGAGAGGGAGAGGAGAGAGAGAGGGAGAGGGAGAGGGAGAGGGAGAGGGAGAGGGAGAGGGAGAGGGAGAGGGAGAGGGAGAGGGAGAGGAGAGGGAGAGGGAGAGGGAGAGGGAGAGGGAGAGGGAGAGGAGAGGGAGAGGGAGAGGGAGAGGGAGAGGGAGAGGAGAGGGAGAGGGAGAGGGAGAGGGAGAGGAGAGGGAGAGGGAGAGGGAGAGGGAGAGGAGAGGGAGAGGGAGAGGGAGAGGGAGAGGGAGAGGGAGAGGGAGAGGGAGAGGGAGAGGGAGAGGGAGAGGAGAGGGAGAGGGAGAGGGAGAGGGAGAGGGAGAGGGAGAGGAGAGGGAGAGGGAGAGGGAGAGGGAGAGGAGAGGGAGAGGGAGAGGGAGAGGGAGAGGGAGAGGGAGAGGGAGAGGGAGAGGGAGAGGGAGAGGGAGAGGGAGAGGGAGAGGGAGAGGGAGAGGGAGAGGGAGAGGGAGAGGGAGAGGTCACTTAAATTTCAAAACGTTTCTACCGTTATTAATGGACTGTCCTAATGCTATATTTGCTGCATGGGGTAGCATATCACGAATGTACGTTGAGAGAAAGGTGAGTGATATATTGAGTATTGCAAAACCTTCATCCATCATGTATTTTGATAGTCCTGAAACCACACGTTGTTAATGCATGTTATAAATACTACCTGTCAAAATTTAGATCAGTAGCTATTACTATAACAAATATTCTTTCAAGATTTATTTATTACATTCAATGTGTTTATAACCAAAATGGATAGAACAAATTGTATCATATACACGGTTTGCTGTTTGAATTTGAACATACATTACATTTTCTTGTTAAATAATTTAAAATAAAAAGCCGACTAATCTAAAAATAAAAAATAGGTAAAAAAAACAAGAAATATATATTTTTTTAAATATCTTAATTTATAAAAATTTTCGAAATTTATTTAATTTTTTGACTTTTTAATTTTATTATATTTTCATATTAAACCGTCTTTTGTTTTTAATTAATAAGTAAGAGAATGTAACTTCAGAAAAGTAAATATGTTCAATAATTCAGGTTTGTTTGCCAAAGCCATGAATTAAATTATAACTATTTCAATATAATAATGCCTTTTGTTTAACTTGCATGTTACAAGTTTACATACTTGCTAACTTTATACAGGTAGCAAGTAATTATATTATTCACGGAGTGTAGGTGCTAGAATAGTATAATATACGGAATAATATAGTATATTCTATAACTAGTATGGAATAGACAATATTCCGCGCGAGCGGAAAGTTTGTCATACGAGCCGGCAGGCGAGTATGACGGTCCCGCGAGCGCGGAATGACTATTCCATACGTGTTGTAGACTATACTTTTTTTTCCACTGCAAATGTGAAACACTACATGGGCTTAAACTGCGGACAAGGTTAAAAACAATGTTTTTTGTGACTCGACATTGTAAATGCAACAAAACACATATTTTTAAATAAAGCAATTAATGTTATTTAGTAATTTTATCAAATCAGTACTTAAAAAAGATTTTTATTTAATTTTAGCACATATTTACAAATTATAATGCAAAAATTGAAGATTATGTCGGTTGTAACAGATATCAGGTTTAAATATTTAACAATACTGCTAAATATTAAGAAAAAACAATATAAACTTTATGTAATTTTAACGCAAAACTTTGAATTGCATTAAATCATTCAATATTTCATGGTAATATATATATTTTTTTGCTAATTTTGCTACAGTTTTCTTTACTTTTATATACAAGAGATGGCACTACATGTGCTCATTCTAACACTTGATACGGAATATTCATACCGTATCTAGAGCTAG
The DNA here is from genome assembly GCA_958510825.1 of Brachypterus glaber. Taxonomy (NCBI): domain Eukaryota; kingdom Metazoa; phylum Arthropoda; class Insecta; order Coleoptera; family Kateretidae; genus Brachypterus; species Brachypterus glaber. The sequence continues at coordinate 1,582,273 of OY294051.1, read as the reverse complement.
AATGGATTTATTCTGTGTTTGAAAAGTGTGTGTATTTGCTTACATTATAAAGCAGTGGTAGAAAAAGAATTATCCGATCGAATCGAAATTTTTAGAAAAAATTAAGCTAAGCTTAAGCAAAGGATTTCTATTATTTTTTGGAAAATAATTCTTCCAAAAATAAAAACTTAAACTTTTAAGTCAGATTACGGTAGCCACACAAAAAAAGGTCAAGAATGTTTTCGGAGACCATTTTAGCTTTGTAGCAGAGTAGCTTTGAGACCAATTTTTCGACCTACATGTATGAAAACATGTTTTTTCATCATTGAAATTTCAGTTTTCAACATTTTAGTATTTAATTTTTCGCCCTCGAACCGTGAAATTATTTTTTCTCCAAAGCTGTTAATCCTACAGTTTACAACAAGAGTACCTTTCTGATGTATTTTAACCTGAAGAGTCATGCTCCAATAATAAAATTACAAAAAAGATACACAGAGAAAAGTTTTGGACATTTGGCCCCCCGTTTCGCACGCCCCTGGTTAAAATAAGTACATGAAAATAACATACAAAGATGGGCTTTATTAAGGTTAGTTTAGGTGAAAAAACCTCGTCACTCTATCTCAAAGAGTACCAGAGTTATTAATTAAAAACATTATTTTTATTAAAACTTTAAAGCGTCGTAACTCGTTTCCGGACCTATTTTCCTTTAGTATTTTTTCATATTTTTTGATGTAGAATCGTCTCTTTAATATGTGACATAAGACTTCAAACACCGTGTATATTACTGGAGAGCACTGTTATTATTTACAAATTTATGCCCCCCACTGTATATCAGTTATTATTCATGATTCGCACATTCAATTTCCTCGCAAGATCTAACAGACTAACAATAAAGCGTAATAAAACGGTCGAGAAAATAGTCCGGGCGGATTCCGGGTGAAAAGAGTGAGCTAGAACAACCAGTTGCGTCTCTACTCGAGAGTTTGTTTGGAAATTGTAGAGTTCGTAGGGTCGATGAGCCTTGGTTTGTTGGTGGATAGGAAAAGACAGTAATAACAATTTAATATAGTTTAAGTACTATTCACAAATCATATAATAGTATATTAAAGTACTAGTTTCATAACATACGTTTTTAGCGCACGAGTACAAGTTTAGAAAACGAGCCGCTTGCGGTGAGTTTTTTAAAGGACTAGTGCGCTAAAAACGTGTTATGAAACGAGTGCTTTATACAATTTTTTCTATTTTGCAGAAAATTTTAAAAAACTTACATTTAAATTGATGACTGATTTAGGGATTTTTGTTTCGAAATGGCATTACAGTTTTCGCCATGTTTAAAATTCTAAGAACGAATATTATTTTGATATATTTTATAGTCATTTCTTCTCTTTTCCGTACCAATGAAATGAAAAAAAAGTAATTTAATGGAAAAGGTTAAAAAAATATTGCTTAAGTACTAAGATATATGTATATTTACTTTACAAACTTGGCGTGAAAAAATATATAGTTTGACGCACGGATCTGTGGCTACGGGAAATATGTTTGGAATGTGTGTGCAAGTGGGAGGCCCGTTGTAGGAACGCACGCCTTATATCCCTTTTGACGGAAAGAATAGAGCGCGAATGATTCCTCCCCCTTTCGTCGGAGACTTTATTTAGCATATTTAATAAGATAAAAGTTTTGTTCTAAAAATACCTATTTTAGTAAAATGCAATTGTTAAAATTAACCTAACATAACGCCCTACCTCTTGCGACCTAAAGGTTTAAATTATTTGACAATGGCGATTAGACAGGGACAAAAGTTCTACCCAAAAAGGATAGAAGGCATACATACACTCCCACTTCCACCCAACCAAACAAATTCTGTATTTGTTCTTTGTTGAACAAATACAATATTTACTTGGCCGCGCGAAAAGTGTAACTATATTATTTTTATTAAAGAAATTACTGGCGCCATCTTAACTTTAGTAGAATTATCTTATTCTACAGATTCACATTAGCTATGTTCGTTAGTGCCGCTCCAAACCAAATAAATACTGTATTTGCTGTATGAAAAAAAAATACATTATTTATTTGGTTGGCTGGAAAGTGTAGCACAAATGAGATAGAGATAGGGTAGACGTCTTTTGTTTCATAATTCTAGTTGTAGAGAGCTCCATTAACCTTACTTTTTACAAATTTTCTGTTTGAAATATTTTATTATTAAAATTTTAATGTGGCAACATCGCTCACGGCTTGGCAACCGCGGAAAAAAAACGCTATTACCAAAAAAATCGTTTTATATCGTTTTTTCACAGTGAGGCACTATAGCTGCAAATCTCACCGCCAAAGTTCCGCTCCCGTGGAGCGAATTTTTATTATCCAATTGGTTTAAGACGTAGGTACCCATTGCTTTTATTTAAGGAGTTTCGATGTTTTTTATGGCGAAGGGGTTTTACAGGTTACACATGCAAGTTTTTTAGGGGTGAAGTTCGAAATGTAAATAAAAAATAAAATTCAAACGTTACATGTATAGAGTATTTTTTTATAAAGAAGCAAAGAAATAACATATTCGGTTCATTTTCAATGGAGATTTCTCCATTTAGATTAGACAGGGACAAAAGTTCTACCCAAAAAGGATAGAAGTAATATCACCAACATAAAGAAAAAGATCTACTAGGTTTTATGTTGGCTGCACTGTCAGTAACGCCATTTTCGTTAGCCACTGTCATTGTGTGAGCTGCGTTTGATATTGTTTTGATTTCAGTTTTTTGTGTGTTTTACTAAATATTGTGTTTTTATTGACTATTATAGTACTTTTACGAATTTTGATATTTAAATATTGTTTACCAAAGGCAAGTTCTTTCTTTATACCTTAGATTTAAAGACTAGGAGAAATTCGTTTGGACTTTTGCAACCCTTGTAAAAACATCTTGGCATTTGGTAGCTATAACAGAAATAACGCTCGTCATAAAATTAATTTCTTGAAATGTAGAAACTGGTAACGATATTAAAATATATAGTATAATAATAAATATGATAAACGTTAAATAAATTTATATTTACCTTTTCATATTTGAGGTTATGTTTTGTAAATAAATAAAAAGATTAAGCAACCAACCTAAGAATAGGATTTATATTTCATTCTTTATTTTACTATTAAATCGTCAGTTTTATTTCTTAGCAAAAAATATTCATTTCTTTAGGTTTATTTACAAAAATCAACGGTAATTGTTGATAAAAATTGAAAAAAATGCAATATTTTTTTAATTTATTTAAGTTGGTAGTGGTGTGCCGTGCACAAATGAGATAGAGATAGGGTAGACGTCTTCTGTTTCATAATTCTAGTTGTACAGACCTCTATTATCAATTCAGGTAAAAAACTGTTTATTTTATTTATTTATTTATTTATTGGAGTTGCTACACTGTAGTGTTTACACACGTCAAATTAAAAATATAATAAAACATAAATATAAAATATAAATATAAGTATGTATAATACATACACATAATAATAGGGTATTTCTAATAGTGCAGGTCGTTTGCAAAACAACTTTACACTACGATATTGCGAGAACGCTTTGACATAGAGCCTGTCGGCTCATGAATCAAAATTAACCCTCATTGTTTAATTGCAATTATTATAAGCTCGTTGAATATTCGGTTTTAAAGTTATAAAGTACATACAAAGAAACAGACAGACTTTATAACGCAGACTTTTCCACATTTTCTTGCCGTTTGTTGGCATTTTAATTCCGTAAACGCATTTATATTTTCCCTAGTTTTTAATAATGCATGCAGGTAGAGTGCCTTAAACTGCCAAGAAAAAGAGTGACGACCAAAAATCTGGTAAAAATTGTTATTCGTTAGTTGGTAGCTATGACATAAAAGTTTATTTTTTAAAGTTATAGTTATTTTAAACCTTTCCGCTTGTAAACAATCTCGAAATTACCATAGCAATGTAAGATACGCATGCGTCGTAAGCGAAATGACTAGGGCCAATTTACATAACCGTAAAACGTTGACGTGCCATTAACGAGAACAAAACAATGGTTTATTCCTCTAAATTATTGGAATAAAAGCGATTTTATAAGCAAATTTTGTTTCTACAGGAATACAAAAGTGTTTTTAGCAACAGCTTTATCAATTCTCTTTTTTTACATAAAAAAAAAACATCATAAAAACAAAGTAAGTAAGCAAAAATTATAAATTTTGGTTATGTTGACATTCAAAACAAGCCACATGCTTCAGTGTAAATCGGACTTTGTGGAGTATTTAGCGGCAAATTTAAAATAACTATACCTTAAAAAAAATAAACTTTAGATGGCACCATTATTTTTTCCGTGTATTTTAAAGAAATTAGTTAAATCATCAGTGATGATCCATCACAGTGTACTAAGTATCCAAATTAAATTTCATTTCAAGTGTAGAAAGGTACACACTAGATGAATAATGTAAAGGGAAAGTAAATTGGTGTATTACCTTATAAATATTCTACGAACATACTACGAATATTCTAGAAACATTCTACAAACGCATCTGCTTGTTCAGGAAGTGCGGCGTTAAACATAAATGAATATTGTGTTATTTCATACAATTTGGTTTCCGAAAAGGATTTATAAGGGACGTTTCATGCGGAAATGGTTATTAAGGTGAAAAGAAAAAATATTTGTTTATGGCTTTGGGTAAACTAAGAAAAATAACTCCGGTCCGCAAAAAAAGAAAAAGGTTTGGACTTTTAATTACTATTAACCAGACTGTGCTTTTTGAAAACGAATTTGACAATGAAAATGTTGCTGACCCCAAAGTACCTCGCTCTCTTCTTATGTAAAAGTGGTTTTAGTCAGATTTGGCTATATTATAGTTCTTGACATTCAGATCAAAAGTTTATGAGGGCATAACTCCCAAAAATCAATAGTTTAGGTTCTAGAGTACTTTGAAAATCTCCTTTTATGAAAATATTGTTTGAGTCCGATTTGGCTGAATTTTGGATATGTTATAGTTGTCGACTTTCTGAACAAAAGTATCTTCGGGCAAAATTCCCAAAATTTAATAGTTCTAGAGAAATTTGAAGATCCTTTATTGCAGTTTTCAAAAAAAGTTATGGGTTTAGCATCTAACCCAGTTAACCTAACCCTTAGCTAATTTTTCGCAAAACAAAGTTTTTCTATTATACATTTATGTATATATAGATTTATATTTATACATTATATATTTGTATTAAATAATTTATGACTTATCTAGTTTAAAAAGAACTGATCCTTTTTTTGGGCGAATTGCTATGATTTTTGGTAAAATGAATTTCATTCTCCTAAAGACCAAAAATGGCAAAGAATTAAATTCTTTTGCATTTATTTTCACGTGGAATCTCACATATTTTAACATATGTTGGATCCTTGGATCAATCTCGGTTTACCTACATTTTTACGATCCTGATTTTTGGAAGGAAAAACAAAACGAATTAGCTCATCTATTTCCGTTTTATTCAATTACTGTATCTATAAATACTGGTAAATCTACCAATAATTCCCCAGCAGAACTAATTTTAATTTACAAAATTAAAGGAAAGGTCCCTTTTAAAGATAGCATCTATTAGGGTGATTTATTTGGCTGGCTGACTGACAACAAAATAATAATAATACCTTTTTCCAAAAACAAAAGAGAAAATGAAAAAAAAAATATTTTTTTACCTCCTCTGAATTATTGCTTTTTTCCAAGAACAATTATCCCCTTCTAGAACTTAAAAAAAGGAACCTATTTTCCAAATTTGATGTCTTTAGTTCAACGCGTTCCTGAGTTATCATGGCCACAAATTTTCCCGGACAGACAGAGATTTTTGCGGAAATCATATTATTGCATAAAACTTCGGAAAACGTAAAAATATAATAAAAATTTTTCATTTTTTTTCCAAGCGTAAAGAAAAATTATATTTAAACCAATTTGACCATTTAATACAGGGTGGCCCATAAGTCACTTAACCATTTAAAATTTAAATAACTTTTTTGCACGACCAAGACTAAAACCTAATTTTACGCTTTCATTTTCGGGACTAAACTTGCCGTTTTTCTCTCTAGGGAATAAAAATCACGGCAACCTTGATAATATTAAAATAATATATTTATAATGTGCTTTGCTGGTTTAAAAATTAGGTTTGGTGGTGTTTTGTAATAAATTAGCGATTCAAACCAATTTATTTTTTTTTAACAAAGAAAACCTTTAAAAATAACATTGTTATAACAATTTATACACAACTTAAAATTTATCATCTTCGTCCATTTTTTTAAAGTTTGTGTCAATCATATTAAAAAACAATTAAAATCGCGATAGCCAGAAACTTACTTTTCGCAATTTATAGGCATCTTGATTAAATTACGAAAATAAAACAACCGATTTTAGACGCGTGGTTTTTAATTTTAATTTTATCTACCTATCTAAATTATGTTTGGTCCTGCAAAAAATAGTGTATACACCTCAGGACTAAACTTGGCTGTTTTAGTCCCTTGCATTTCTGTTTCCCTTGCTCGCTACGCTCGCTCAAGTCCAAACACTAATTCAGCGGGACTAAAACAGCCAGTTTAGTCCCTTGGTATATAAATAACTATTTTGTTTCTCATTTTTTCTTATTTATTTGTTTTGCAATGTAGAGTACAGGAAATTATTTTTTTAACTATGTATGAAAAATCATGTCTTTTAAATAACGTCCATTTTCTGCTTTGAATTATTGTGGTATAAAATTATAAAATAATGAGTTTGTTTTGCTAGTTCTTTTATTTCTGTCAGCTATTTTGAAATTTACAATGTTTCATTGTGTCGTTTAAACAGTAGAATCTATTGCCACAGTCACCAATAAGTTTTATATGGCGGTATAAAATATTTTATGTATTGTAGGTAAAATTTATAACGTATTCGTGTTCTACACTATTACAAATACTTAGGATTTAACCCCTTACCGCATGATTTTTTTTAATATTTACGAAAAATAAATATAAATATTTGGATCGGACTTTTTTATGCGGCAAGGGGTAAGTAATGGTGCCTTGCACATTTGTAAAATAATTTCTTAATCCCTCCAAGTTGACATATTTAAGATAGGACGTTTTTTTAGCGTATTATTATACATTTAAGCCATTGGTAACTGACGGCTATTTACTATACATATACTGCTGTAGACGACACACTATAAAGACATTATTCTGGTTTGTTATCATATAAATATAAAAACGCTTGGTAAAGAGGTATTATGTCAGATATAAATCACTCTCAATGTTTTGATCATAGACAAAATAAACAAATAGATTGATTTCTGACCGTCTGCGCATACTTCTGCGTCCCGACTAAATGCGTCCTCCATTTTGATTCCAATTGTCCAACATAAAGTAAAAAAATATATATTTTATGTTGGTAACACTGTGTTGCGTTAGATAGGAATATTTTCCAGTTACAGCGTGGCCTTTGAATGGGACGGATGTTTCTTTCTTGGCACATTCCAGTGCAGCGAATTTGCCATCTTTTATGATGTGCCTTGTGTATTTTTGTTTTACCGTCTTCTATGATGTGCCTAGAGTATTTTTATAATAATGTATTATGTACAAGTTAAAGTGAACCATATATTTGTGGTTATTAATCGTGTGAACTGTTGAATTTTAAGTTAATAATAATGGACGTTTGAAGATATTTTTTTTTTTGTGTTTTTAATGATAACTTTTTATATTGGCGTGGAAATTACTACAGTAGTAATTTATCAGTGATAGTGCGCAAGTCAGGATACATCTCCGATTAGTACTTGCGCACTGGAAACCTCATGATTATATAGAGAAACCCTGGTTAATTATTCGGAAGAAAAAGACCAAATACAGAGAGAGAGAGAGAGGAATATTTTCTTTGTTAGAGATGTGTCTTTTCATTTCACTTCAGTAGTCAGTAAAAGTTTCTTTTTGTCGTTGTTTTGTTGCAACAGTTTGTTATATATGTAAAAACTAAATCAATATGTTATATACTACACAGATATTTATTTATTGTTATCAGTAATTTAAATATAAAAATATAATTCTTCGCACACACCTCTAACATATTCATGCAACAGGTTAACATAACCTAATTTATGTATGTTTTGAGTTTGTTTTCGAGGTTTTTCTGATATTTTTTCTACGCGTTTGGTGTTTTGTGCTAGAAGGGTGAACATTTTATTTTATTATAGACTATATAATAGCGTTTTTGAACTTTTAAAGTCTTTCTGTGTTTTTTGTATATTTTATATTGCTTTTTTAAAGAACTAGTAAAGTCTTTGCAATGACGTGTCTTATAAAAAGTTGTAGAAACATAAAACGACTGCTACCTGCAGACAGCAGTATCATATTTTTTAGGTAAGTTTGATTTTTTTAATATAACATAAGAAAACATTAAAAAGTAAGGTTATGTCGTTTATTTATTTACATTTTACCCACTAATTTAAATTTCCCGGCTGATTTCTGACGTAACTTCCGATCAAAATGGAGGACTCTTAAATTTGTATATAACCTTGAGATGACAGGTCATCTATGTTCTTTGTCTATGGTTTTGATACTATTCAATACTGCTGTCCTTAACTAGAAAGCAGTAGCTCCATTTGTCGTATAGCTACGTTTTCACGTCAACTGTGATGTTAAATTTAAAATAGAACTTCTATTTACAAATGGAGTTGCGGCTTTCTAGCTAAGCTTAGCAGTATAGGACTAGGTCCATAGACAAAGAACATATATGAGCTGTCATCTCAAGGTTATATACAAATTTACGAGTCCTCCATTTTGATCGGAAGTTACGTCAGAAATCAGCCGGGAAATTTAAATTAGTGGGTAAAATGTAAATAAATAAACGACATAACCTTACTTTTTAAAAATTACCTACATTTTATCCTGTATCACAGGCAGTTAATTATTTTTATTAAGCATTAGGTATATAAAATTTTATTTGTTTCTTATGTTATATTAAAAAAAAATCAAACTTACCTAAAAAATATGATACTGCTGTCTGCAGGTAGCAGTCGTTTTATGTTTCTACAACTTTTTATAAAACACTTCATTGCAAAGACTTTACTAGTTCTTTGAAAAAGCACTATAAAACATAGAAAAAAACACAGAAAGACTTTAAAAGTTCAAAAACGCTATTATATAGTCTATAATAAAATAAAATGTTCACCCTTCTAGCACAAAACACCAAACGCGTAGAAAAAATAACAGAAAAACCTCGAAAACAAACTCAAAACATACATAAATTAGGTTATGTTAACCTGTTGCATGAATATGTTAGAGGTGTGTGCGAAGAATTATATTTTTATATTTAAATTACTGGTAAAAATAAATAAATATCTGTGTAGTATATAACATATTGATTTAGTTTTTACATATATAACAAACTGTTGCAACAAAACAACGACAAAAAGAAACTTTTACTGACTACTGAAGTGAAATGAAAAGACACATATCTAACATAGAAAATATTCCTATCTAACGCAACACAGTGTAACCAACATAAAATATATATTTTTTTACTTTATGTTGGACAAATGGAATAAAAATGGAGGACGCATTTAGTCGGGACGCAGAAGTATGCGCAGACGGTCAAAAATCAATCTATTTGTTTATTTTGTCTATGACTAGGTCTAAAAATATTGAATAACAGTAGTGGCGCCTTCGCCAAAATTGTAAAAAAAATTGTCAATGTTACTTCCTCCCCAAAATTATATTATCCCTTTTATCGTAAAGAAAAATGTAAAAAAAATAAAAATACTTTTTTATACAGTGACACTTAAAATTTTAATATTAAAACTAAATTTTTAGTTTCGTGAAAATATATTGGGACTTTTTCAGCAGTCTCCAAGAACTAAATTTATTTTTAACAGTGTAAGCGTATGACGTAAATTGTATCTTTAAAATTTCAACAGGATATAAATTAGCCGGGATAGCAGGGTTATATATTAACAAAGTCACATATTTTTTAACTAAAAGTAAACACTAGTTTTTTTTTTAATTTATACCTATGTACATTCAATTTTAAAAGCGAAACGGTACAAAATTAATTAAATTATCAAGTTAACAGTCTTAAAACTGGTTTGAGTTAGCTGTACATCCCACATTATTCATAGAAAATTATTTAATTTCCCTAAAATCTCTACATCCTTTATATTTGTGAGCAGTATTCCATTAAAACGAAATCTGTGTGTCTGTATCACCATATTTTCAAGGTCTCGTATTTTATCTAAATAAATAATATAATATAAACATACGAATATGTCCTTAACCGATCCATTTTTAATAAAGTAGGTATGGTAGATTGAATAGTCTTTTTACATCGGCACTTAGTGCTACTAAGAGTGCCGATGTATTGAAATCTTCGCCGAAAAGTCAAAATCTTTGACCACGTTTTTTTCACATTTCTCGACGTTTCAGACCATTCTGAATCGAAATCAGTAAAAAAAATTTTTGCGTCCGTCTGTCTGTCTGGGTGTAAACTCTAACTCCATCAGATATCGACTTGAGGTTTTTTGCATATTGTTTCTTATCGTAATCCGAAGAGCTGATTAGATTTTGAGGGTAAACGATTGGGGGTAAGGGTGTAAAAATAGGGTAGAACTCCTATTTTTAGCGTTTTTTGTTTATAATTAAGGCAATTAGTTTATTATTAGTTTATTATTATTTATTTATACAGAGTCATGGAGAGCCCCAAATAAGCTTTTGGCTTGTGGTAGGGGCTCTCCATTAATTATTATTGTATTTGGTTAATTTAGCACTTATATAAAAGATAATTTTAAATTGGTCAAAAAATGTTATAAACAACGTTTTCCTAAAATACATTGTTTTCGAGATATTGGCGTTTAAAGCAGTAAAAGGTTTTTTTAGCATATCACACATATTTATAACCCGATTTCAAAAAATTATATTTTAAATAAAAGCTGTTTTAAGCCCTATAAAAAATGTTATATACAGTTTTTTGCTAGAATATAATGTTTTAAAGGTACAGAATTTAAAATCAAACAAAACACCTAGTAAAACAATATACTGTTATCTTTGCAATGTATTAAAATGTCAACTTCTACATTTTTACAAAACAGAATTAATTAAAAATGTTTTTTCAACTAGTTTTCATGTTCCATTTTAAATAAACTTTAATGGAAGCTAAGATTATAAAGTATCTTTCAAATTGTTCTAGCACAAACTTAATAGCATTTTATAAAATAAACTGCTATTTTTACAAGCAATCAAGCTTAAAGCTAATGAAAATCTTATGCATGAGCTTTTTAGGGTCAGTGAATTAGGATATTGAAATTTATTTCACTTTTCCGTTTACAATTTATCCAACCTAGTTGATATTCTTTCCAGTATTCACAACATCAGTAAATATAGATTCACTGATAATTTGTTACTATATAGACACTGAATGAATTTGTATACCGGGTGATACAAGAAGTATTGCCTACGAATTATCTCCTAACTATAATAGATAACTTTTTAAAATTTACAGAGCTTATATGAACCGTAAATACCCCCATTGTGGTATGGTCATTATAAACAATAACACCTCCGGTCTAAGAGAAAGTGATACCAACTTTAGGTTTTTAAATCAAACCCTATACATTTGCTTACATTTTTAGATTCCTCTTTCATTGATTGATATATACAACTCGATATTTGCATTAAAGATGGCGCCAGAGGATCCATTTTTCATAAATACAACATGGCGGTCCTATGACGTCCGTATTAGAATATTTCTAAAACTTGATATTTTAAATATTTAGTAGTAGGCCAAGAATTTATTGTTTATGTGAAACTGATTTTCTTTTGTTTTTTTTTGAAAATGTCGTTATTTTAAAGTTTTTTTTTAATCATCAACTTTAAAGCAATTCTGTTTTAAATTTTCAAATGTAACGACCTATTTTTGATTTCTTTAAATTAAAAACTCAGATATACTCTACAAGAAAAACGTACAAATACCCTAATAAGTTTGGACTTTTTATAAAATTTCTAGACTGATATTTTGTTACTTTTGATGATGGTTTTCATGGTCGTGTTGTAAAGCTACGCACTTACGAATTGCCTAATTGCTCATTAACAACTCTTGTTATGTGGTTAAATATACAGATTTTGATCTACAGTGGAGACCGCTTTTAAAGAACCACGAGGGCAGGTGAAAATGTTTTGTATAAGAGGAATTCACTTGTTATTTAAAATCGAAAAAAATGTAGGGTGTACGGACCTTGGTATTGGTTCTTTCTAACAAGTAGTTCATTATAAGTTAGTTCGTTAAAACTTATAAGCGACCTCTACTGCAGTGGAGTACCGTCAAGTGGGGTGACTTCGGACGGCGTGGGTGACTTCGGACACTTTTTCGCACAAGTTGTGGGGTTTGATTCCCACACCGTCCGAAGTCACCACAGTTGACGGTATATTATACTGAGTTTGCAATATTATAAATTTAAGTATTAGTTAACAATGGAGGGCTAGGGACCTCCTGGCTGGCCCAAGCAAATCAAAGACCGACTGGTTGCTGGAAAAAGAAAGAACTGCACTCAGACAACTTGTAGGGGTCCTCACGGGCCACTGCAGGCTAAGGAAGCACCTGGCAACAATGCGGATTCTAGAGAATCCGCTATGCCCAGAGTGCGGAGAGGATGAAACATCCTCTCATTACTTAGCGGAGTGTGTCAGATACGACAGGATCAGGTTGCAAGTCTTTGAAACTCAAAGACTCAACCAAGAGGAACTAAGAGATCTCCCCTGGGCCAATATCCTGACCTTTATTGAGAGGACGGGCAGGTTCAAGGAGGACTCAAATTAGTAAATGGCTTGGATTGCCTGGGGTGACAAAAAGGGCCAGAAATGGTCTAGTTGTCCGGCTTTGGCCAACCCAAAAATTTACTACTACTACTAAGTATTAGTTAATCTTTTAATAGCCTTTGAATTAGTTTGGCATAAACACACTTACCTCGATATATTGAGGTTGTAGATTAGGTACAACAATGAAATTATCCTTGCCCTGTGTCAGATTACAAGGACCAGTTTAGGTAATCGATTTAAAATAAACCATAGCTATTTCATTGCTTCGTACATATTTTCCTGACTATTTGAATAATACAAATTTTACAATAATTTGCACTAGTGAAAATTTTTACAGTAATGTGCTTAGTTAAAGTTGAATTATTTACAATTTTGATTTGTTATACCAAAAGTATTCGCTTGGAAATTGTTCAAGAGCATGAAATAGGTACTTAAAAAAAATATAATTAATTTAACGAACACTGATGATATTTTGATGGACTATTTCATAAAAAAATTAACTTCAATTTATAATAACTGGTATACCGGTGTAATTTATGCATTTTTTGAGCTAAAATTTGGCATATATTTATACTTCTACATTTTAAATGGCATGGTATACCAAATATACTTGATTAAAAAAATTATGCCTTATAAAAAACTATTTTTTCCTATGGCCTAGTTAGTAGTTAGGGCATATTTTCCACCCGTTGCCTAAGGCAACGGTTGGGAAGTGACAATCAGATGATTGTACATGTCTGCTGTCATAACAAGTATACGTTAAACACATAACAACCTTAAATTGACAAACTAATTTTATGATAATTTTTGCGTTTTTTGGATGCTTAGGTATTAGGTCGTAGGAAAAATAGTATACGCACCTCGACGCAAACCATTTAAGTGCACTACGTGCTTTTTCTTTCGGCTGCGCCTCTTAAAAGAAGCACTCTCGTTCACTAAAAACTAGGTTCGCGTACTCGGTGCGCAATATACTGAAATTTGGCACAGTATTTTTTTTATGGTAGGCTCAAATAATTATAATCTTGTAATATGGTCTAATAAGCCTTATAAATGTATTTTTCCTAGCAAAACGAAGAGTATTCCAATAGTCTTCCACAGGGGACCCATCAGTTATATTCAAGTCCCACGATATATGGATATGGATGGTTCTGGGGACTGCGTTTGTTTCAAAAGTCTCTTTAAAATATGTAAATGTCTTCGCACAAATTACGTTATTAAAATCTACTTTGTTATAATAAGCAAAGGTTTATAGCTAAAAGATTATTATACAGTGTGGACTTTTTAAAATGAATAAATTCGATAGCTCTAAAATAATACTTTTTTAAACAATTCCTCGGGCATATTTTTTGTTTTTTTTTTGAGCTGGAAATATTTTGATTTTATTTAAATAAGTGACCTCATAACCTTCCGACGTCAAAAAGTCTTTAAAAGTTTAAATAGGCCATATATTGAGTGATCTCTTATTTAAAAAGTAACCCTTCGTTGTTAAGAGATTTCATCTTTAAAAGTTTAAATAGACCGTATTTTAATTGGTCTCTCATCTAAAAGGTCTTTGAGCGGGGAATTTTTTGATTGTATTTAAATAAGTGACCTCATAACCTCTCACCGTCAAGAGATTTCATCTTTAAAAGTTTAACTAGGCAATTTTTAAAAGATCTCTTTATTAAAAGTTTTTTTTTGAGCGGGGAATTTGTGATTTTATTTAAATAAGTGACCTTATAACCTTTCGCTGTCAAGATATTTCATCTTTGAAAGTTTAAATATAATAATATAATAATATATTAAGTGATTTCTCATTTAAAAGGTTTATTTGGAGCGGGTTTTTTACGTTTATTTAAATTAGTGACCTCATACCCTCCCCCGACATGGAATGTCATCTTTAAAAGTTTAAATATACCATATATTAAGTTATCTCTCATTTAAAAGTTTTTTTTTTAAGCGACATAATCTTCCGCCGTCAAGGCATGCCACCTTTAAAAGTTTAAATAGGCCATATAAAAAGCCAAGTGATCTCTTATTTAAAAAGTGTTTTTATTCTAGTTTTAAAAATACTTTGTTTTTGAAAATTGAATTAACGTTTATCAAGTTAGCATTTATTTTTTATCGATCTAAATTTTTCTAAAAAATATAATTTTCAGAGTTATCTTATTTATTTATTTTCAATTTCGGTCACAGTGTATGATTAAGTGCTTTCGTTTTATTTAGTTTTCTTCTCAGTTTTTTATTTGTACTTTTTATATACGTTTTCTTACATTTTTTCATTTATTGCGTTAAAAACATCCCATCTCTTTAATATAAAAAAACAATATTTTCAGTTATTTAAATGAATTTTGTTTGTACACAGTAATTTTATTGTAATTTTGAATTTATTAATTGCTCCTTAGCAAAAGTAAAAGACTATTTGAGGCTTCTTATAATTTTGTATGATTTTTAAATACAAATTAATAAATAATAAATTTTAGACTAGTCTAATATTTTAGATATACAATGCGGTCCAAAAGTCACCCCCCCCCCTTTTAACTTTTGAACGAGTTGAGATATCGACTTCAAATTTAGAACTCTTAAATAAGACAACTTAAACCATCTTTTAGCATATATTTAATACTTTCAGCTCTTAAAATGTGGACAGGGGGACATGGGGGGACATTTTTTTAAATAGAAAGGGGGGTCATATGATATATCAGCTTATAAAATTCTCTATTTAAACTAACATTTTTAAATTTTTTAAAAATGTTTTTTAAGGTTTTGATTTTTCAATTTTTTGTGCTAAAACATTCGATTTTTTAAGTTTTTTTTTATAACTTGTTTTCGTGTTTTCTTAGTATTTTACCATGATAAAAAATGTATTTTGGTTTTATATATCTAAAATTTCTTTATTATTGGCTTTTGATTAAATTTTATAATATATAATATATTTATAATTAAATACAAATATATTTTTTTATGCAAAAATACTAAGAAAACACGAAAACAAAAAAAATTTAAAAGATAATTAAAATGACTACAACTCCTGGCCAGAGGGCAGCCGGTTGTTGGCCCCGGCGTTAAATGATAACTTACCCAAAATGATTTCCACCCACATAAAGGGTTTTAAAATGGTCATTTTTCAACTGTTTAGGTTTCCTGTTTTATCATTTAAAATAGGAAGCACAGAAAGTAGAAAATTTAATATGCGGACGCTAATGGAACAATATTATTGTTTCATTTCGGCCTAACCAATGGTTAGTAATTGGCCACTGACCATAAACAGTATACACAGATAAAAATAATAACTTAATCCAAATAAATGTCATTTAAGTCAAGTGGATGTTAACTTTATATACCGTAAAACGGGGCGATTAGGAACGAAATTGAAATTTTGAGAGCTACAACTTCTTTACTTTTCAGAGTGTGATTGAGATTGTTTCTTTCAAATATGGGCAAACCTTTGAACTATATTCTAACCCCAATTTAGAATAAGAATCTTGCCAAAAGCTTTTAAGCTTTTTTAAAAAAGCTTAATATATTTTTTTATGGATTATAAATATATTATTAATATATTTTTTTTATTGGTTGTAAGTATAAACGTTTTTGAATGAATATTTTTATTGAAAATCTTCGTGAGATAAATGGGAATATAAATATTATTTTTAAAAAGGTTTTTATTAATAGCAAAATGCAAAATGAAAATTAGGTGATAAAAAAAGAAGAACATAAATGAATATATTATAAAATTTATAATTTTATTATTAAATATATAAATATCAAAATAAACAAACTCTTTTATTAAACTATAGAGATTCTCCACTATTGCATCGACTCCGATATATTCCCATTATTTGGTCATACAAAAATTGATCTACGATTAATTTGCCTAATTTTAATCTACGAATATTCCTAAATAAGATATCGTTCGTGAAACTATAGAGTTCTAGAAGTAGGCAATCTTACGCATAATCAAACGTTTTACGCAGAAACGTTCCTTCACACCTCTTTGATCCAATACACCCCGTTTTACGGTACCGTCCAAAAGATAAAAGAGGATACCTATCGTATTATATCGCGTAATATTATTACAAAAAATTTTTATTTTTATATTCAATATATATTACTACTAGGTAGGCATAATATATATACATTATTAATGGCAATAATTATAATTATCATCAAACAGTAAATTAACAAATATTTGAAACGGGATCCCCTGTTGTCGAGAAATAGTTTGACATTAGTGACAGTTCTCATTTAATTGTTTTCTCACAATCATATCATGGAGACACTTAGCGACTTAAAATATTTACATTTTTGCATTTTTTGAGGCTGATATTGGTTTAATGCAACTTTTTTTTTTGAAGTAATCAGATAATGAAGCAAATTTGATAAAAATCTCATTTTTGAAAAATTTGGAGTTAGACAACTAGAGCCTTTAGTGGACGATATTTAATATTTATATAAATGTTAGGATGTACAGTAATTTGTTATTCTTTTTGACTTTAAGCCAACGAACTAATAACTCTTCTCTCTAGAATAGGCATTTCATTCGTTAAAACTGACAAAAACGTAGCCAACATATACATTTGTCTGACTTACTCGCACAGCTTTGTTCTAACAGAGACAACAATAACAGTTACTGGTAACCTACTATTTGTTTACAAACAAACCGAGATGTTGGCGATACTTTATTTTAACGGTATGCGTATTCTAGAGAGAAGAGTTGCTTTAAGCAAAAAATTATAAAATCAATTACCCCTTATAAACTCTGCTTTAATGCTCAATAGTCAATATTGACTTATCAAAAAGAAAATCAGTATAGAAAATTATGAAAACGCATCTATTTTGCGCAAATAAAAATGATCACGAATCTCTAGTTTTCCAGTTTCATCATAAAAAATTTATTAAACAGGAAATTTTAAGGATTTTTTAAATTAATGTTAAATTAAAATTTACCGTTTCTTTTTTCTCTTTTTTTTTATTATACTTAAATTATTTTAATAATTTTTACAATATTGTTTTTATTACGAAGACTATACGCTGAAGTAAATTAATTTAAAATTTCTGCAAAACTCGCAACATATTATTACATATTTTTTGGTAATTTAATCAGAAGTTATTTCGACCCTAATAACATCTGAGGTCTCCCTAAATGTTCACTCGGGCGTCCTTTAGGCGTCATTTTCCGCCATATTTAATGCTTAACAGTTTTATTAATCGTCCCATTTTCTGCGATATGAAAAAAGCACGGAGAAAATTGTTGCTAATATAAAAAATTCGCGGTAATTAAATTACTAAAAATTTAGTAATTGTTACTAACAGTTGGGAGCATGCCACTTTTTAGAAATAATTACTAATTGGTAACATACACTGTAAAAATCAAAACTGAATGTTATTATCCTATACAAATGTACTTTAATTTTTGTTACACACAGAAAAACATTATCTTAAAATAAGAATATGGTGATTTGTATATAAAGAAGATAATACATTCTCCTTTTATGCATACCATATTCATATTTGAAGCGAAATTTTGCTTTAAGGGAGAATATATTCTCTTCGTTATATCGGACATCACACATTTTTGATTCAAGACAATATTTTTTTCTGTGTAAAAATACGCAACATTTCATGTACATCACTAAATATGGGTCGCGTTATGCAGAAAGCTACCACCCACATTGTGAGATAACAGTAAATTATTGAACTTTTTCTCTAATAATTTTTAAACGTTTTGACTAAAACACGTAAAATTGTAGAGGATAATAGCTTCATATCGGTTTATAAATAAATATTCAGTTTTGCTTTTTTGCAGTGTATCTCAAAACCTATATTGAAATTAGTTTAAAATGGCTATTATCTCCCGGTAACTTAAAAAAAGTGCCCATGTGTAATGATTGCTATGCGTTTTATCAATCAAATTACATTTTTTCTCATGAAAAGTTTTATTAATCATCCTATTTTCTGTGATATGAGACGAAACTGTTTTTACGGTATACCTTGCGTCGCGGCGCGTCGTAACGTTGTATAGGTAACGATTCTAGTCATTATTGACAAGTTTTTATTTAGTTTCTGAACAGATTTAATGCTTTTTTTAACAGCTACGTTTCTCTGTAAGAGAAAAGTTGATCAATGTTTAAGACCTTTTTTGATTTTAGGAAAATATTTCACGTTAATTTATTTTATTATATATTTTATTAGATATTTTATTACTATAAATTCAAAGCTTATACTCTAAAATTATAACTTTTCAACTCGCTTATTCAAAATTTAAAAAAATGTACCAGTATGCGTTATATTCTAACAACTTTTAAAATGTCTGTTTGCTGTCTATTTATTCGTCCGTTCGTTCGTCTGTCTGTCTATCTGTTCGTCCGTTCTTCTGTCCGTCTATTTTCTTGTGCGCGTTTTAGGAAGAATCAATCTTAGTGAGAACACGAAGCCTATTGAAATTGGAAAGAATCCCTCAAAAAGTAAGAAAGTTCTGGTCGGCTAAACATTTAAAAAATCGAAAATTGGAGAAGATAAACTTCGAATTTTTTTCTGGAAGATATGAATTTATTAAAAGTATCGATCTTTCCAAATTTACAAAAAAATATCTCTAAAAAACAAAACAGTTATAGGGGTCTAAACTTCGGAAATCGGAAAAATGAAAGGATAAGTGCTATTATAACGTGCGTTCTTTAAAAAAAATCTTTTTATCAAAAGTTCCAATCATAACTTCTTTAAGTTGTATACCTTTTTTTTTGTGTTATTACATAAGGTCTTTTTCTCTCTTTTAGCTTGATAAAGTCTTAATTAAAGACGAAACGTCGCTAGTGCATAAAACTTAGTGTTTTTATTTAAAGTCCTAGTCCCGATATTTGTTTATTAATTGTATACTCGAAGGACACTAATATAATTTGATAGTACTTAGAAAAAACATTAATAACAAAAACGTTATACAGACACTTAAAAGAAATATATGTCCACCAGGAAAAAAAACTGCGCAAATGAGTATACTATAAAAAGCAAACCATTATATATATATATATTCACGGCTTGTTTTTTAATCTAATACAATTTTGTACCTATTACTCAACCATGTTATGTATAAACCTACTTCAACAACTTTTAAAATTTCTGTACACGAAAAAAAGTAAAAAGGAGAAAAAAGCAAAAGAAAAAAGTCCACCTGAAAACTTGAGGAAAGTTTTAAGCACATAATCGTACCAGAAACTTATTCTTCGGAAAAAATTGTTGCCTTAAAATATTGGGTGAAAAGGTCAACAAAATATATGGGTTAGTATATACGTATACATTTTAGATACCTATAAATACATTTTTCTATTTTGCGATTCTTATAAGCTCATAATCACACGCATTTTGCGTGTTCTTATAGGCCCATAAGAGGTCTCTACTTTTTTTTTCTTTTGTGTTGGCAACATACAAAAGCCTATCTCTTGACGTTTTGCGTGCAAATGTCAATGTCGATTTAAAGTTTAATTTTTTACAAAATTTTGTGTTTGGGTTATTTTTTACCGTGCTAAAATTGTGGACTGGTTAATTGCAGTGAAAAAAGAAGAGATGACTGTAAAATATATCAAAATATCATTTGTTATTAGAATTTTAAACATAGTGTAAACTGTAATGCCAACCCAAAACAAAAATCCCTAAATCAGTCATCAATTTAAATGTTTTTTAAATTTTAGAGCAAAATAGAAAAAATTTTATAAAGCACTCGTTTCATAACACGTTTTTAGAGCACTGGTACTTTAGAAAACTCGCCGCAAGCGGCTGTCATATCATGTAATTGCAGGATATCCTAATTACTGCAAAGCATACCCCTTCAGCAATGAATATACATATATATCCAAACTAAACCGCAATATATTATTTATGTAGTTATCAGTATCAGAATGAATCGTAACCAGTTCTGTCAGAGATTGATTTGTTTTGTATTAAATATCATGAAATCAGCCATATAGTAATTTAATGAGCGGAGCCCGATAAACGAAGTAAGCTAATAAATCAGAGCCAGAAAAAAATAATTGTAAACTGATAAAAAAATCTAATATGTAAATTTAAAATAAAATGCCTATAATTTGTTATTGTAAATCGAACAACTTCACTCGTTTATAGATACCGAATGCCTTTACTTGTTTGTTGTTGTATTCTATGCAAAACATGCTGGTTGGCACATATAATACAATTATTTATTGTTGTATTCTATAACCTAATTAAGCTATTGATTACGATAGTGTTCTGTCAGTGTACTACGAGATAGATGACTATGAAAAAATTGTCCTAAAACTCCATGAAAATCTCAAAACTTGTACTCCATTGTAAGAGTTTGATTGTAATAATTGGCAATAATTATAATTAATTATATTTAATAAATAAAAAGTTATTTAAAACTATTTTCTTGGGTTTAATTAGTATTAATTGCACAAAGAACTGAAACATCTAAAGTGACAGAAATCAATTGTTTATAACATTTACTCCTACTAGGAGAGAAAAAATTATTATTGCTATAGGTGAAGAAAATTGATTTCACAGTCTGAAAACATGATAAATAATGGTATGTTCTAAAGCTTGTACCGTAATTAATACGTTCACTGCCAACGGCTAGTTTTGACAGCGGAGCAATGGGTATGGGCAAGGGAAAAATAGAAAGAATTGTATTTTTTGTTGATTTATTAAATAAAATATAGTATATATTTTAGCTATTTAAGTTAAATAGTTTTAGAGTTTGGTATAAAAATATTTTTTGTATATTAAATATTTTTATTATTTTTGGAGGGGGCATGTGTAACGATATAAATCGTCACTTTGTAATATAGCAAGGGTTAATTACAAAGTGACGATTTATATCGTTACACATTTATATACAAAATAAACATAAATTATAACGTAAGTAAACGAATAGTTTAATTAACCCTTGCTATATTACAAAGTGACGATTTATATCGTTACAAGCTAGTAGTGAAAAAACATTTAGTTTATGTTAATAAATATTTTAATTTCAAATAATCATTTATTAATGGGAACAAAATAGTTTATTTGACAGAAATAAAATTATTACTCATTGTTGTACCCAAAAATAAACTGTTTTGTCAGTGTATGCGTTTGGAAACAATTTCCTCTCGAGTAATGTACACTACTTTTCCTTCCAGAAAATACTAATTTAATATACAAGTAACCGTATATGTATTCTGTCGCATCACCAGTTACAAAATACAAATTATCGGAAGAAAATTAATAGGGATCGTTAAATCAAAAAGATATTAATGAGATCGTTAGCGATATCGTCGATAAAATGTTGTTTTGTATTGAATTTCAAAATGTAAACGATACTTATTAATTGGTAACTTCATGTCATTTACAAACCTGTAATTAAACTATTTATGGTTAATTTTAGAGCTTTTGATGTTGGTTAAACATTAAATTTAAATAGGCTTTGTAAAAAATTTTTTTTATTCGGTAAAGCAAATCGTGCAACCTGATACAGAATTTGTTTTAAGCAACATTATTTATTGAGTAGCCGATTATAATAATTGTGGAAGAATAGTTATTTATGGTACTAGTGGGTAAAGTAAGAGGGCAATATCGGTTTACCCATGAGTGCCATACAAGGTTTTATCCAATAAATAGCTAAGAA
This sequence comes from Brachypterus glaber, assembly GCA_958510825.1. NCBI lineage: Eukaryota > Metazoa > Arthropoda > Insecta > Coleoptera > Kateretidae > Brachypterus > Brachypterus glaber. The sequence continues at coordinate 1,559,899 of OY294051.1, read as the reverse complement.
ATTCATAGTTTTATTAAAAATTTTAATGACATTTACAAGAAAATATTTTGACAAGTGACAGTTGAGTGGGTAAAATAAATAATTATCCACTCAATAAAGTAAAAGCCACGCGGGGGTTATTATTGAGTTTATCTATTTAAAATAAAGCTGGTAATTGTCTCATTATCTGTATGTATTAGATAATATTATTTTTTTTTCAAAATCGGTTAAAAATATAAGTCGCTTGTAAAACAAGTTTACGCTACGATATTTCAAAAACGCTTTGACCCAGTGACTTGAAATTTGGAACAAAGATTTTCAAGTCTCTATGTCAAAGGTTTCTTGAAATACCGTAGTGTAAAGTTGTTTTGCAAGCGACTTGCATCCTTTTCTCTACCATACGCTGTATTTTTTGTGTACATAATAACTCAAGAATACATCTCTTGAGGTAGATCTACAGATATATAAAAATTTCAGAAAAAAATAAGTTATAAAAAAAAGTTGTTAGTGGCATATCGGACATAAGAGAAAGTTTCCTTTTAAAATTTAAAACACAGTTTTCTGAGGGAGATAATGTTATTGAAAACCATCGCTTAGAATATACGGGCACGTATAAAGCGCCACAAATTTGAAAAGAAGAAAAACCATCCTTTTCAGGAAAAAATATTGTTTAGATTTAAAAAATGTTTGTAAAAATAGAAGGAAGTGTCTAGTCTGCCGACCGCTCGGCATAATAGGTTTTTTACCTATTCTGCCGATCGCTCGGTAGAATAGATATTTTACCTATTCTGCCGACCATTCTTAGATACTTAGACGCAAAACAGGATTTTTTTACTACCAAACCAAACCATTGTTAACGTACACCAACGCTTCCCATTAAAAAAAAAAGACCAAACCAGCAAACTACTACACTACTACAAACCTCGCTTTCGGCCGTATGATCTTCGGCCATAATACCCAACTCGGTATATATAACTGGTTGCTTATTACTATTCTCTGAAAATTAATAAATATAATAAAATAATTGTTAAAATTTTTTTAACAAAAAATTGTTAAAATACTCAAGAATTTCTGTTTAGTGCTTTTTTTTAATGGGTGCGTTGGTTTACGTTAACAATGGTTTGGTTTGGCAGTTTGCTGGTTTGGTGTTTTTTTTTATGGGAGGCGTTGGTTTACGTTAACAATGGTTTGGTTTGGTAGTAAAAAATTCTATTTTGCGTCTTAGTATCTAAGAATAGTCGGCAGAATAGGTAAAATATCTAGTCTGCCGACCGCTCGGCATAATAGGTTTTTTACCTATTCTGCCGACCGCATTCATTAATAATTACTTATTATACTAGTATACAAACTGCAATACCTTTAAAACATAGATATAAGAAGACTTAAGTCTAAGAATTCTTTAGTACATAACAAATTTCCGAACAAATTTCACTCTTGCACAACATAGGTATGCTACCAAACAAAATCACGTAAAACTAACCTAACTTCAAATAACGTTACATATATTCGGTCGGCAGAATAGGTATTTTACCTAGTCTACCGAGCGGTCGGTAGACTAGAAACTTCTAAAATAAAATAAAAGATTTTATTTAATCTGGGATAAAATTGAATTTAATGATGGCAATACTGTAAATCAATCAATCAACGCAAAAATTCAATTTCCCCCACGCATTATGCTAACATCCTCTTTATTTATATGGGCAAAATTATACTTTTAACTTTCAAAACGGGTGTAGAAAAATAAATCTCCCACCTGAGTGTATTTACCCAGGCTATGAGCGTTAAAAGTGACAAAGTGACTAAAAGTATTTTCTCCTAGGGTGTAATAATATATTATAATGCTTTTTATTACTTTTTCTCAAGGACTCGTCCGAACAAGCAATAGTTATTTATAATAAAAGGGCAAAAAGTTAAGTTTTTCGATTGTGAAGGGTTTTAGAAGCCAAGGGCCGGCCGATCGGGCCGGACCGAGGGTAATAAACCTACGGAATCGAAATTTAACTTTTTGCCCGTGTATTATACAATATTTTTTATTCGATTGTTACTAATTATAATAAATTATTAAAATATACTTAATTTTAAATTACAAAAAGTATTTCTTTTTAGTGTCTTATTACTTATATAGTTTTCTATGACAAATTGCTATCCAATAAAATCGCTAAAAAAACAATTGAATTAAAAAAAGCTATATCTTGGTGATTAATTTCTGTTAAAATGTGTCTGTTATGAAAATAGTAATACTTTTGAACCGTTCTATGAATATTATAAACATTTAAATTGATTTTACAATTGAAATTTTGTGTTTTTAATTTATTTTAGTGTATGAATACAGATTAATTAGTTAACATAATATGTTATATATATATTATATTCTGAGGTTGTTATGTTATAGAAGAAATTTTTATTTTGTATGGAATGATTATATCTGTATCTGGTCAAAAAGAACAGAGCTTTTTGGCCCTAGGGCCCGTAAAACCTGAACAAAAAGTGTCGCTTTTAGAAACAATCGAATAAAAAAACTTTTATTCTGTACCTACTTTTCAGATCAGATTTTATTATATTAGCAGTATTAGTAGTATTATTAGTATTTTAAAAATACATGAATTACAGCTATCTTGAATTTTAGGGGTTGCAAAAAAAAAATTGAAAAATAAAAATAATTTTTTTTTGACAAAAAAAATCCATTTTTTAATTTTGACTTGGCACCCTAATGTCTACTGCCCCATTAAATATTTTTTATGTTTTTTTTTTATGAATATTAATAAAAATATTTACGATCATATATTGACTCTTCCATGGCAAAATAATTTCATCGTGAAATTTTCACGTCTCATCGAGCATACGACAGCACGTCAAATTCCTAAATGTTATTATGAAAACAGTAAATATTCCTTCCATTAATCATTTCATTGGAAAAATTGTTTAAAATTAAATTAAGGGTAAATGTTAGATTACATTATTTTTATCCGTATTACCAAGATACATAGAAGTTTAATTTTAAGTTTTAATTTTTAAGACATTAACCAATCAAAATTAAATTTTCTGGAAAACACCAATTAAGAAACGTCAAAATTATTTTATTAAAAGATAGTCTTATATTTTAACTTCAAATCAATAACAGCAAAAAATATTTTTTTTTGTAGTTCTTTAAGAACTTTTCTTAGCAAACATGTAATAAAATAAATCGAATGAAAAGCCGCCTTTTTGGCTTGAGACATATTTTTTATTTATTTGCTACCAAATGCATTTTTTTACTTTTATTGATAAATTTAATTATTTTTTGGACACCCTGTATTTTTTTTTTGAAAAAAGTAAATATAAACTCTGAATTCGGACCCCTGGAAGAATACCCTAGAAAAAAAGGTCTCTTTGGAAAAAATTCTGTGCATTTTTTTACTAGCCTTTATTAACCCCATGTGTCAATTTTTAGCATTTTTACCCCATAAAAAATCCGTTTTATTTTTGTAGAGGGGCATAAAAAAAGAGAATATTCCTTTATTATCCAGAAACCCTGTTTTGTTCCATAAAAGTTCAATATCAAAGTTTTTATATCCTTAAAAAAACAAAAACCCTTTACCCGCTATTTAAAAAAGCGCCGGGCGGGACATCTAAATATTTTTTTAAAAATCTAAAACAAATCAGGGTTGTTTTTTCACCTAAAGGAACAATTTTGAGGAGTGGGACCAAAAATTCCGTAGCACCCTAGTACTGAGCCATCGATAAACAAAGTGCATTTCCAAACAAAAACATGTGCAAAAACATCAAACTTACATCTCCACAAAAAATTCAAAAAATCATCAATTTTCCCAAAAAATCTGTAAATATCCAATTTTTCCAAAAAAACGCGACAGGTTGTTTTGAATCCGACATAAACTCCGACCGGCGAGAAGAAAAAGTCCGGTATAATCCGAGGGTGAACTCTCTGACTGTTCCGGAGTGGAGGAAGACCCGTAGAGCACTGTCCTAGACGGGTCCGGGCGTTGTACCCGCGCATGTATCTCTCCCGGATCGCAATCAACATTACACCTACCGGAGTTAGAGTGCCTTATTGTAACGTTTTCTGTCAAGCAAGAGAGTGCACTCATTGTATTTTTAACCGACTTCCAAAAAAGGAGGAGGTTATCAATTCGACGTCTGACTTTGTTTTTTTTATGTTTGTTTCCCAAAGAACTTTTACCTCAAGAAGTAATTTCAGACCAATGTTTATGAATGTGTCATCTTTTTGTTTGTTTATTTACTAACAGAAACGCGATCAGCTTTGTGGTGTAAAATGTAGATGTCGCTAGTCGACTTTCAGGCTACCTACTAGCGATGTTGCGTAGTTTCCACCTTATCATGAATTTAAATCATTATACTTAAACTAAAAATTTAAAAAACTTTATTGTGTATACTATAATAGTATAGTATATTTAAATCTATTAAAATTAAACTACTAGTTCATATAAAACTCATACAGAACTAATGTTTCTTCAAATTTACAATAAAATATCCGAAGTATATGTTTCCAATCGGCAACACTGTCATTTTACGACATTAGACTGTGAGTTTACACATTCTTTCTCTCTCTTTACGCGTACTAAGTGTAAACAATAGTCACTCCCCACCAGCCCCTCACCGTAGTTGGTTCATGCTTCAAACAAAGCATACGGTAGATTTCATCATGCCCCTTCTTGAGGTAAAAGTTCTTTGTTGTTCCCGCATAACTTTGGAACGGATGAACGGAATTTGATGAAACCTTTTGAAACTTAAAGAGGACATTCGTGAGGTGGTCCCGTTTTAATTTGACGCTCGGATAATGCCGGGAAAGCCGGATAATTAAGATAAATCTAGTCGTTTTAACGCAATTTCACTTAAAACCGGCTTAATTTGGTTCTAATACCAACCAATTTTTTAGAAAATGATCGGATAACTCGGATAAGCCGGATACTTTTTGGTTAAGTAACGAACACAATTGTTGGTTACTTACCAAAAATATTACCAAAGACTAAAGAAATGGCGTAATAGCAAAATAAAAAGTGTTGGTTTTTGAAACCAAGAATTTATTATCGATTGAAATAATCGCTGTTAGAAAAATTGCTAAAATTGTAGTTTATTAAACTTTTTTAGAACTAGCCCTATTTTTTAGGCTTAAACGTTTCTATTTTGGCCTCTACTTTTAATTTAATTAAAGCTTCTTATAATAAATAATAATTTATTCTTTTAAATATATAGTAGAAAAAATATCGTGTAAGACACGTGAAGTAAGTAGGTAGTCATTTTCACAATATATGACAATAAATAATAGATATAGTTATAGTGTAACTAGCTCAGATATCTTCTATAGTCGAATTAATCTACCATGCTAGTCACGTGACTATCGTGCGCTCTCTCCCACTCTATGATTATGAACGGCAAAGTGGGAAGGACATATGATCACGTCACACGCTTGGTTATTTGTGTTTATACTAAAGTTTATTTTTTTAATGTATACTTATTTTAAACCTTCCCGCTTGTAAACAATCTCGAAATTACCATAGCAACGTAAGATACGCATGCGTCGTAAGCGAAATGACTAGGCCCAATTTACACAACCGTAAAACGTTGACGTGCCATAAACGAGAACAAAACAATGGTTTGTTCCTCTAAATTATTGGAATAAAAGCGATTTTATAAGCAAATTTTGTTTCTACAGGAATACAAAAGTGTTTTTAGTAACAGCTTTATCAACTCTCTTTTTTTTTACATCAAAACATCATAAAAAAAAGTAAGTAAACAAAACTTATAAATTTTGGTTATGTTGACATTTAAAACAAGCCACATGCTTCAGTGTAAATCGGAATTTGTGGAGTATTTAGCGGCAAATTTAAAATAACTATACCTTAAAAAAATAAACTTTATAGTTTGAAGACAGATAATATATTTTAGTTTATTTAGTCATTATCACTAAAATTAATTTTCTTACAAATACTTTTTGAGAAAGTACAACAAGATGTAAGCAACAAAACTTTTCAAATGTCTACAACTATGAACATGCTTTCTTAACGGTTGTAAGCACATTTAAGAACGTATGTTCATAGTACTAATTTATTGATTTAATTTAAGGAAATTGGTAGGGGGCGTTGTATAATTTCTGAATGCAAAACTAACCTTATTTTTTTTAGTTTAGTGTTAATGATTTAATAAACTAACCTTATGATTAATTAATTAATTAACTAATTAAAAAAAAATAATCAAAATATTTTTTATCTTATCTTCCCAATAAGTCTCCTTTGAGTTTTTGCCTCCATGTTTCGTTTACTCTTTGACTAAAAATTTCTTCTTTAAATTTTCTTAGAGCTTCAGCGTCTGCATTATTTTTTGGCCTCCAGTTTTTATGTGTAAAATAATTTTTCCAAAACTGAAAAAAAAAATTTATTTGTAGAAAAAGCTTGTAAAAAATACAATGCAATTTTGCTTCAATAATTTTTTTATTTTTTTTTGTTGTTTCTCGAAAAAATATTTTTTTAGAGAAAAAAATTAACTTACCATTCCTTCTGAACAGTTTCTGTGCTCAAAATAATAATGCATAACCCATATTAAAGCTTGAAGAACAGAAATACCAAATACTAGCCATCCGAAAACTGAAAAAGATAAATGTTACAGGATAAATAAATATATAAATAATACACAAATAAATAAATAAATAAAACATTTAATGTTATCTTAGAGTAACATAGAAAATATCTTAGCAGTGGATACTCTTTTTACTTTGGAATTAAATAGTTTTCCAGATTTTGATTTATTTATCTATTTTAAGGAAACATTAATTTTTTCATGTCCATTCAGGTTTCCTGCGGCGATAAGTGAGATTTTTAAGAGATTCCTTAATAAAGAGGCGTGCTTAAAATACGCAAAGCATTTAGAGAGAGGGGACTAGTGCTTAGCGGTTACGATTAATTACCAGTATTCGGCGTAAACTCAGTTATGACTCATCAACGTTGAAAATAAATACAGAAACATAGGCTTACCGAATAATTTTGCCGAATTATGAGGGAAATTTTTATAAATCGAAACATTTGACGACTAATTTGTTACCCACAACAATATCAACTATATATATTAACTATACATACGTATATATATCGGTGTTTTTCAAAGAAAAAACGACATTCGATTTTTATCTTTTAAGAATACGAAAGTTTTTAATTTTTACTTGTCAATAACTTTTTTTCCCACCTTACTCGTTTAAATGGAATCATTAAAAAACATCAAGATATAAAGAAATAAAAATGTAAATATTTAAAACCTCGCCTCAACGCTAGAGTCGACGCGGCGCCTATGCGAATACTGGAAATTCGCCGACTACTGTTCATTACTAGGGGGAGGGGAGACTGATGAAGCGTTAGGTAGCACTTTATTATTTATAAAAAAATAAAAACGTTTTTTATAACGCATTTTTTTAGAAGGGTGTATTGGCAGCTAACGTTAAGTAGTTATACATTGCCTCGAAAAAAAAAGTTCAAAATTTTGAATTCTGCGTAAAAAATAACTTTGCGGGTTAGTGTAATTTGGACATAAAAACTTTGTAGAATAGAGTCTAATATTTTTTTATTGGTTATTATTTTTATTATGTTTTTTAATAAATGCTCTCTATAGTAAAACATTTATGATAAAAATTAATTATTAATCTTTTATCATACATTACGTTTATTAGTTTTTATAGTGTTATAAAACAATTTAATTTATTATTTTAAACAAAAGTAGATAATTAGTTATAATGGAGCTCGCTACAACTAGAATTATGAAACAAAAGACGTCTCCCCTATCTCTATCTCATTTGTGCTACACTTTCCAACCAACCAAATAAATACTGTATTTGTTTTTCATACAACAAATACAGTATTTATTTGGTTGGCCGGAAAGTGTAGCACTGAGCGGCACGAACGAACATAGCTAATGTGAATCTGTAGAATAAGATAATTCTACAAAAATTTAGATGGCGCCAGTAATTTCTGTAATAAAAATAATATAGTTACATTTTTCGCCCGGCCAAGTAAATATTGTATTTGTTCAACAAAGAACAAATACAGAATTTGTTTGGTTGGGTGGAAGTGGGAGTGTATGTATGTCTTCTATCTTTTTGGGTAGAACTTTTGTCCCTGTCTAATCTAACGGGAAAAATCGCCATTTAATATGAAATTTTTTAAATAAATCCATTAAGGACTTTTAAAAGTTATTTTAACGTAAAGACGATAAGACTTTACATGGTTATAGATACATAAAACAAAATAGTATATTCTATAACTAGTATGGAATAGACAATATTCAGCGGAAAGCAGAAAGTTTGTCATACGAGCCGGCAGGCAAGTATGACGGTCCCGCGAGCGCGGAATGGCTATGTGTTGTAGACTATACTTTTTTAAATTTGTTGTTATTTGTTAGTTTTTAGTCTATATTTAATGTAATTTTAGTTTTATACATAAATGTTTATCGTTTGTTTTGATGTAGGATGCCCTGACGAGGCCTTGCCCCGATGATGTTGTAAAACGAAAGCGCTAGGCGAAGATTTTAATATTATACACTGTTTACGAATTCAAGTTATTTTATTACTATACTTTTTCTTCGACTGCAGATATGAAACACTGTATGGCTTTAAACTGCGGACAAGGTTAAAAACAATGTTTTTTTTCGACTCGACATTGCAAATGCAACAAAACACATATTTTTAAATAAATCATTAATGTTATTTAATAATTTTATCAAATCAGTACTTAAAAAAGATTTTTATTTAATTTTAGTACATATTTACAAATTATAATGCAAAAAATTGAAGGTTATGTCAGATTGTTGTGACAGATATCAGGTTTAAATATTTAACAATAGATGGAGCAGTTTTAATTTTTTAAAGTAAACTGATAAAAAACTGGTCAAATATTAATATTAAACTTTATGTAATTTTAACGCAAAACTTTAAATTGCATTAAATTATTAATTATTTCATGGTAAAATATATATATTTTTGCTAATTTTGCTACAGTTTTCTTTACTTTTATAAACAAGAGATGGCACTACATGTGCTCATTCACTTGATACGGAATATTTATACCGTATCTAGAGCTAGAATGGATTGATTCTGTGTTTGAAAAGTGTGTGTATTTGCTTACATTGTAAAGCAGTCGTAGAAAAATACTTTTTTGGGCCATTTTTCTTGGCAGAAAAAGTCACATTAATGTACATTATTAAAATAATATGTTATTGGGTATGATCTATACGGCTGTATTTAAAATCTTAAAGTTAAGGTGGTTTTGATAATTAGGTTCATCGATAAAAAGACCATTCTCTAATAAGACAAATTTATGTATTTAACCTACCAAGAACTTCTGTAGGAAGATATAACCCATACATCCCATATTTTAAGGGTTCCAAAGTTAAAACAAAGTATACAAAGATAATGAGGAGCAAACAGGGCATTACAATACTCCATGAAAGTCTCCAGTATATTCCAACTTTACGTTTCAGCATAAACTCTATGTCCAGGCATAAATTTTCAATACCTTGAAATAAAAAAAGTACTTATATGCAGTGCGATTATAAAGTGCCGAACAGTTTGAAAAGAAAATACTCTTCGTTTGAAGCCACGCCTCTGTTAGAGTTGTGCGCGACAAGCCCATGTGATTGCTACGTACAACAGCTCGGTGGCCAGTAAAACGCACACAGCTTTCTTGCATTTTACTCATCGCTAATGCCAGTTTTGCATTAAAAAGTGTTCGGCACTTTATAATCGCACGGTATCTTATTTTTTTATGTTTACTTTTCTTATTTTAATAAAAATACTTTTTTCCTGAAAATAATATTTTTCAAATTTTTAACTATTGCTTTTTAAAAAATAAATTACCTACCATATATCCAGCAAATTGCAACAGTTTCAAAAATTGAAAAAAAGAAAACTACGAACGTTCCTCCAAAATGGTCGATCATTTCAAGAACGTATTGCCCGCCCTAAAACAAAATAATATACACGGTGTTTGCAGTCTTTTGGCATTAAATAAATGGGATTATTCTACATCACAAAACATGGAAAACCAGCATATGAACATATGACTGGAAATAAACCCTAAGGGCCCTTCGAAGATGGACTTTTTTAATGTTGCAGGGCGATTCTTTATTAAAACTAGATGAATTGTTGCAAGCACCCAGTCAAAACATCGGCACTATTGTACACTAGAGCCATCTAGTTTGCAAATTTCAAACTAGGTGTTGTGTTTGATTTTAAATTCTGTATCTTTAAAACATTATATTCTAGCAAAAAACTGTATATAACATTTTTTATAGAGCTTAAAAAGAACTTTCATTTAAAATATATTTTTTTGAAATCGATTTATAAATATGTGAGATATGCTAAAAAAACATTTTACTGCTTTAAACGCTAATATCTCGAAAACAATGCGTTTTAGGAAAACGTTGTTTATAACATATTTTGAACAATTTAAAATTATCTTTTATATAAGTGCTAAATTAACCAAATACAATAATAATTGCCTTAATTATAAACAAAAAACGCTAAAAATAGGAGTTTTACCCTATTTTTACCCCCTTAAACCCAATCGTTTACCCCCAAAATATAATCAGCTCTTCGGAATACGATAAGAAACAATATGCAAAAAACCGCAAGTCGATATCTCATGTAGAAATGGAGTTAAAAAGTGCCGATGTAAACTAAGTAAAAAAGTATTTTTTACCGAAGCACAAAATGTTACTTCTACTTAATTGCATTTTTTTTAACGGTTGGCCTACAGTGTTACACTATATGACTTTTTTTATGTGTCCAAAAAATCTATATTGTTTACAAAAAAAATAACAAAAATACACATAAAAAGGTTTGGGGCAAAAATGTGTTAAACCTTACATATTTTGTCCATCTAGACACGCCTCTGGATAGATTTAAAAAAATAATTTAACATAAATTAATTGTCCTTATTAATACTAGTATATATGCAAAACCTCGTCGCTCTAACTCAAAGCGTACCAGAGTTATTAATTAAAAACCTTATTTTTAGTACAATTTTAAAGGGTCGTAACTCTTTTAGGGTTCGTTTCCGCAAAGACCATGTATAAAGTGCATTATAATTATGTGTCCCTTTTTTGGTATTCTTTTATCTCTAGGAACAAAAAAGTTATAGGGCCGAGCCACCTTTGAAAAACACTCGGTATACCTACTTACTGGTGTAACATAGACTAGCCCAATCAAGAAACAGGAAGAACAGGTCCCAGCAGCAATCTTCCAGATGGCTAAATTCGGGTACGAATCTTTTATAGCTGTGTTTATGGTACCAACCAGTGCTACCATACTTCCCAGCGCCAGAACGAATAACATTAGGAAGAACAAAATTGCAAAGAGCTAAAAAAAAATAAAAAATCAGATAAAATAAAAGTCCAAACCATTACGAATAGAAGGCTTTCCCGAAATTTTGAAAATTTTTAAAATGAAAAAGCAAAATTACCTTATTAGGGGTTATCGCCTCTAAGTTAGGGTACTTACCCATGGCACAGCTTGAAACTTAGCTATAGCTTCAGGGTAAGAAATGAAAGCCAGACCAGTACCACCAGAATTTATCACTTGATCTGGTTCCACCCCCAGTTCGTGAGCCAAGTTGCCTAATATTCCAAATATTGTTGCTCCAGATAAAAGTGAGGTAAACGTGTCAAGGGTGGTAACTACCAAGGCATCTCTAAAATATAATATACAGGGTGATCAGTTACTGGCATGCTAAAATTTAAGAAGTTTTAGATTTTATAAAGGTTGGCCCGGAAATGAGCCCTAAGGAAGCTTCAGCCCTTCGAAGATGGAAATATTGAATGGGGAACAAAAAAAGCACCAATAAAATTTTAATCCTTTAGGGCAATTTTTTATTAAAAAGCATAAAAGTTTTCTTCACCGAAACACCTAAATTTAATATTAAAGGAGTAATAGCCTTTTAAAAGTAACATTTTTGGTGGTACAAAATGTTACTTCCTCTTAATGGAGATCTCTACAACTAGAATTATGAAACAAAAGACGTCTACCCTATCTCTATCTCATTTGTGCTACACTTTCCAACCAACCAAATAAATACTGTATTTGTTTTTCATACAACAAATACAGTATTTATTTGTTTGGCCGGAAAGTGTAGCACTGAACGGCACGAACGAACGTAGCTAATGTGAATCTGTAGAATAAGATAATTCTACTAAAATTTAGATGGCGCCAGTAATTTCTTTAATAAAAATACTATAGTTACACTTTCCGCCCGGCCAAGTAAATATTGTATTTGTTCAACAAGGAGCAAATACAGAATTTGCTTGGTTGGGTGGAAGTGGGAGTGTATGTATGTCTTCTATCCTTTTTGGCTAGAACTTTTGTCCCTGTCTAATCTAACGGGAGAAATCGCCATTGCGTTTTTTTTTTAGAAAACGGTTGCACCTACAGTGTTACACTATATGACATTTTTTTTTGTATTTTTACTCAAGGAATCTATATTTTTTACAAAAAATCCAAAAAAAAATGCACCCAAAAAATATGGGGCAAAAATATGTTAAGCCTTACACATTTTGCCTGTCTAAGCACGTTTCTGGATATATTTTAAAAAAAATGAACATAAACTATTGCCCTTACTTATATACTAGTGTACATTCAAAACCTCGTCGCCCTAGCTTAAAGGGTACCAGAGTTATTAATTGAAAACCCTATTTTTAGTAAAACACCAACCTTTATAGGAACTTTTTTTGATATTTTTGCATGTAGAATCCCCTCTTTTTTGGAATGCCAGTTACTGATCACTCTGTGTAATAAAAAATCTAGATATTAAGTTAATACATATCATTATTTGAGGCAGGCATATTTAGAAAGTATCACATTTTTTGGTAAAAAATCAGAGCAGAAAAACAGACCTTAGTTACCTGTAGACATTATGGTTGAAGCTATTATATGAAGAATACATTATTATTGATCCAAATCCTACGTTTAGTGAGAAAAAACATTGAGTTACAGCTGCATACCACACCTACAAGAAAAAATACTCGTAATTATGTAAGTGAGACAACAATGCACTTGTATAAAACAAAAGCTTATAATTATTGTAATTTAGGCTAAAATTTTACACTGCAACCTAATGTAAATGTTCGAGTTCTTTTAAGAAATATAATAATAATTACTGAGACAAATTTAATTTAACCCTTAATGAGTCAAGAGAAAATAAAATGGTTTAATCATTTTAATTTTTAAAGTTAAACGAATAATTTTTTAAATATATTTGTCTTCAAATAAAAATATGTTATTTATATTAAATAGAACACAAGATTTAGTTTAAAGGGCTGGTTAAGAAGCTTACGTCAGTGTCTCCATAAACGTTACATTATTATTTTACTTTAGGGCCTAAAAGAGTTGTAAATTATGGTATACCCGGACCCACCCCTATAAGATTTTACAAGATACTAATGAAAAATCACTGAAAGGTGTTACATAGAATGTTACCTTCAGATAATAAGGGCTAATTTCAATTAATTTCAATTTTATTATTGAAATAAATTGTACCGGGGTATGTCATATCTTCAACACTGATGAAGGGTTCAAACTGTTTTGAAGAGCGAGCTGGAAGAAGAAATGTAGGTAGGCTTAGGATGGAATAATGATCCAAAATAACAAAATATATAAGGTTTGGAGATTCAAGGGAAATTTAAGAATTTACTAGGGATAGTCTTGGATAAAAAGCTGTTTCAAACCACTAAAAATTATATTTACCTCAGCTTTCAAAAGCTTACTCCAGTCAGTCCTAATAAAATAATACATCCCGTTCATAGCTCCATCTAACGTCACAGCTCTGATCAACAAAGTTATCATGATCACATACGGAAAAAGTGCCAAAAAATACGATGCTTTTCCAGAACTTTGTACCCCTCGTACCAGTAGCAAAAAGGTGCAGACCCAGGAGCCAAAGAGGCATAGTGTTAATTTCCAGTGTGGAGTTCCTAGACCGTTGGAGATGTTGTCATACTGGTGGAGAACTTCTTTCCTGAAAATAAAAAATAAAAAAATATGATTGATTCCAGTGTCGACTATGCATTTTAAAAATGCTTAGTTTCGGCGATAGGAATATAAAGATTTGCAGACAGACAGATGGACTGACGGTCGGAAGGACGGAAAGACGGAAGGACAGGCGGACAGATAGACAGACCGACGAAAAAATTTGATAAAAAACATTTGTGTACAAATATTTTTGATATGAGTTAATTTTTGACGATTTAGTTTGAAAACCATCGTATAATAGTCTTTCTGAGTATAATAAAATAATCTCCAGGATATTAGGTCACAGTTATTAAGATTACAGACAAAATAAACTAATTTTTGTCAAGTTACCACCATTTTAAATCAATAAAATTAGGGAGTCTAAAATGTTTATTTAGTCTTTAGTAAAAAAACAGTGTACATTACTCTTGAGGTAAAGTGTTTTTGACATTGTACAGTTATTTTTAACAAATTATGTTGAATACTTTATAAATATTTTATAAAAGAATATGGGTATGTAAGAGCGAATAAAATTAAATTAAATTTCTCCAGAAGTACCTATACCTTAAGTAAAATATATTTTTCTTTTCAAATAGCGACGTTTTCATAATTTTCCACTATATTTCGTCTTGAATAATAAAACTAGATTTTAATTTAATTAAAAGATTCAGGTAGATAGGTATTGCTTTTAAAAGATTTCGCATTTGCTAACCTTAATAAATTGAAATATTAAACCAAAAGAAAAGAAAAAAACAAGCATAATGTAAAATGTAAAATTCAGAACTTTAGAAATTGGTTACAAAAGTTAAGCTAGCTTTACATTGAAAATTTTTACAATATATAGACATGGCTTAAAGCTAGGTTAAGTAATTTTTGCTAAAATTATGATGTTGAGAAAGAGAATACTCTATTTTACAAATAAGACTCTTGATTCTTGGTATTGTCTTTCGCTGTTTTTATGTAGAATAGAATATTTAAAAAAAAAGTCATACCATAACAAAATTCTGTGCCAAACTTCAGCTCAAAAAAAGAGAAGTTAGCGTCCTCCCCACTTCATTTTCTTAAATAAAATTAAATCACAAATTTTGACTTTTTTTTAAAATAAAATTAAAAATATTTGCTGAAAATACAAATTTTTTGATTATACTCTTGAAAAAATTTACTAAATGTCAACTTTAAAATCAGGAAAAAGAAAAAACTTTTCAAAACATAAGTTTCGCACTTAATTTTACGCCTAAATAAAGAATTAAAAAATAAAGATTTAAATTAGCTAAACAAAATTTCTGGCAAAGTAAATTTCAAACTATTAGGAAAAATATACTAAAGTTAAACTGTAACAACAGAAAATAGAAAAAAATAACCTTTAAAAAGATACGTTTGGCATGAACTTTTATGAAACCGTAAAACGTGGACAATGGTTTTAGCAACTAGAAAAGAATTAAAATCGTTAGAAATGATGTGTAGTACATTATAGTAAAACTAAAAAGACAATGTAACATTGGAGTAAAATATTCTATTAACGAAACAATACCTTCCTCTTTTATTTCTCTAGTAAAGATTTTACTAGTTATTTTTACACAAAATACTAAAATTATTATGGCCATAATATATTGCTTTATGTCAAAATATCATAATTTGTCACAATATGTCTAATATGTAATAATATGTCATAATAAAATAGACCACAATATTTTATATGTCATAATATTTTAAATACGTCATAGTATGTTGTAATGTCTAATATATCATAATATGTCAAAATAATATGTCAAAATATGTCATAATATGTTAAATATGTCATAATGTCATAACATGTCATTCCATAGTATATCATAATATACTACAATGTATCATAATGTCATAATATGTAGTAATATGTCACCATATGTCATATTATATTATATGTAGGTATTATATTATATTATTATATGATAATATATCATATTCATAATATCTTAGCGACATATGTCATTATATGCAATATATCAGTATATGTCATAATATGTCATTCTTTCTTATCCTATCATAATTTGTCATACTATGTAATAAAATGTCAAAATATGGCTTAGTGTGTCATATTATATCCTGTCATTTGTTATAATAGGTCATCGTTTCATAATTATCTAAAAAAAACCTTAGCTTAACATTTTTTAGCCACCTCTTGCATTTTTAAGTTATCGCCTTACTTGAACCACATTTCCGATGAACTAATGCTATCTCCTGTAAGCGTGCTTAATTTATCCTTCGAGTCCACACAAGTTTTGTTGATTTCCTGCAAATAGGGGCTCCAGGAGTCCAGACACGTAGTCCAGGGCAGGTCAGAAGTGAATGAATTTAGAAGGTATAATATAGTTATAGCCATTAGGCAACAGTAGTAGGTGCAAACACATGTTACACTGATTATTTGGCCATAGCCGATAGCTGAAAATAAAATGAATTGTTATAAAGAACTTTCACTTTCGGGTTTAGACCGTGTTAATGGATTTTCACTTTCCGACGTTTCGTCTCTTACTACTAGAGACATCTTCAGGGATTAATCTGAAACTAAGTTTCGAATCAACTTGTGTCACTATTTATGACGAGTTGTGGTTATTCACCAGTGACGACCTTTTTCCTATCAAAGACTTCCATATTGCAGGTAAGTGGTAACCAGTGTCCCGATTGATATTGTTAGGATGCTTGATGATTTCTATCGATTCCCGTATCTTCCTTGGCATTTTTCTGTTTTCTGTTAATATTTGTTTTGTTTCAGACAAATTGATTTTATGACCTGTTTCATGTACATGTTCGGCTACTGCCGATAAGGAAATTTGTTTCTTTCTTATATTGCGCTCATGCTCTTGAAGTCTTGTAGAAATTTTTCTCTTAGTTTCACCTATGTAAACCGTACCACAGGAGCAGGGTATTTTATATACGCCTTCTGAACTCAGGGGTATTTTCTACAAGACTTCAAGAGCATGAGCGCAATATAAGAAAGAAACAAATTTCCTTATCGGCAGTAGCCGAACATGTACATGAAACAGGTCATAAAATCAATTTGTCTGAAACAAAACAAATATTAACAGAAAACAGAAAAATGCCAAGGAAGATACGGGAATCGATAGAAATCATCAAGCATCCTAACAATATCAATCGGGACACTGGTTACCACTTACCTGCAATATGGAAGTCTTTGATAGGAAAAAGGTCGTCACGGGTGAATAACCACAACTCGTCATAAATAGTGACACAAGTTGATTCGAAACTTAGTTTCAGATTAATCCCTAAAGATGTCTCTAGTAGTAAGAGACGAAACGTCGGAAAGTGAAAATCCATTAACACGGTCTAAACCCGAAAGTGAAAGTTCTTTATATCTTAATGGCCGTGAAAGCTTAAAATCTAAAATAAAATGAATTGTTAGTTAGGGTGGAGTGGGGTAAGTGTAACGGCAAAAATGCTTAGTTCTTTTTTAAAAATCAGCCGTGACTAAATAAGCATTATCAGGGCAGAAAGTATTTTTTTTGTAAGTAACCTGGAGGTTTAGAAAAACAGTAGTAACAAGTTTTTAAGTAATATACCACAATTTTTTAATCTAAAAAAAATTTTACCATGTCGTATGGTTGCACTTTCCCCGCCGTTTGGGGCAAGTGTAACCATGCTGGCAGCAGACATATAAAAACTTGGTGTATACTACGGAGACAAGTGTAACATAGTCCAAGAATTTAGCTTCCATAAAAAAAAATCATATTTTTATCTCTCATATCAAAAAAGATATAAACTTTATTGTATATATTGCTCAGGTGAATTTTTCTTAGTTTTTCTTAGTTTTTCTCTACTCCCCCAAATACGGATAGTTTACTGATGAACAAAAATCGAAAAATTATATTTTCTTAAAAATAGCCTTAAATTACAATAATAGCAAAATGATTTTACTAGTTTTCCCCGCAAAAATTACATTGGGGCAAAAAATATTTTTTTGCAATTTTTGCTAAGGCGAAATAGCGTACTATTTCAGTTTATTTCTAAACCCATTCGATAAAAAAAAAAACAATAAAAGTTGCAATAAGAAAAAATATCTTTACAGTAATTCAATAAAACAAAGTGGGTAAACCACTAACTTCCTAACTTTTCCGCAAAGTTTAAAATTATTGAAATTATACTTTCTAAGTCAACGAAAACTTTTTCCGCCGTAAGCTGTGAGTAAATATAAAAAGGAATTGCTTTAAATTTCCAATAAACGTATTCTTTTTATTTACTTTACATAGCAAAAAACTATTTTGGAGCCAAGTAAATCTATTTTATGTATAACTAAAAAGAAAAGTTTGACACACAGATCTGTGGCTTCGGGAAATATGTTTGGAATGTGTGTGCAAGTGGGAGATCCGATGTAGGCACGCACGCCTTATAACGCTCTTGACGGAAAGAAGAGAGCTCGAATGATTCCTCCCCCTTCCGTCAGAGACTTAGTGTCATGCGGAAAACTATATTGGAGATTTTATCAGCAGAAACGTTGTGGAGTAGCGATATTTTTCTTTTAGGCATATTATATTATGTAAATTTAAACTTACACTGAATGAAAAATTTTTTAATGAAACTATTTTATTCTAAAACTAGTTTAGAAAACAAACAATTTAAAATTTAATCTGCCACACAATATTTTTTCTGAAAAAACCTGACCGCAATGTATCAGTGACCAACCTATACCTGCAGGGGTTTAGCCGTATTTATTTTCAACGCAACTATTGAATTTATTCAGTACCTCTTACCCTAGGGTATTTTCATTATCCTCATCTTCGGGGACGTTCAAGTATTACGTAAGCAAATTTTGGGAAAAACTCATACACTTCATATCCGGATTCTTGCTTTTTAAAGGCTGTAGACTTTGGGTGCTGCCTTAGGACAAAATATGAAATCGCTACAGCCTTTAATAATGCCAGATTCGGGGTATGAAGTGTAAGAATTTTGTCCAAAATTTGCTCACGTAATACTTGAACGTCACCGTAACCCATTAAGGACTATATATTTTTTAGTTTCCAATCGAAGGTAACTCAAAATTTTCAAAAATTGACTTAAATGAAATATCCTATTATTCATGCTACGTGTTTTTCACATAACAAGGTTTATTAATAAAACAAACAGAGAAAAGTTAATTAAAATAAAAAATAAAATAAAATCGCTCTATTTTGGAGTATCCAAATTATATAGGGCGTTGTTTAAATTTTTAAGCTTAGATCTATATGCATAACTTGAAAATGACTTGGACATAAGTAAGTTTTATGTAGTAATAGTAATAAACAAGAACAAATTAGGTGTTCTACTTATAGTGTACGTCGCCGTGGTGAACAATATCAAAGGCCTTAGTTAAATACCACAACACATTTAAAAACTAGAATCATTGTCTCATAATGTTTGTACTTGTAAAACTCCAAAATCATATTTCTGGGTATTAAATAAATCAAACCAAACCAAACGAAAATATCAGAGCTGTCGAGACGATAATTTTATTTAAAAGTAGCTCTAGCACATGTCCTTGAGGTACACAGTATTTTGTATATATTTAAAATCTAAAACTTTAGTAGGTTGAACAATAATTGTCAATTCGACAGGGTCAGACACAAGTATATACGTCATCATGGCGAACACAATCAAAGGCCTTGGTTAAATCGCGCATTACCTTTAAAAACTGGAGACAACATCTCATAAGTCTTTATACTTCCTCTGCTTGTGAACTGCCCCAAAGCCATCTCCATATAGTACATGGGCCTTCCTATAAGCGTCAAAATAATCAAATATGGAATAAGAAACGCGCCACCGCCATTTTCGTAAGCTGTGAAGGGAAATCGCCAAATGTTTCCAAGGCCTACCGACATCGCTATGCAGGACATGAGAAATTCTATCCCATTTCCCCACTGGCCTCGGTCCTCACTTGTTTTATTTTCTTGCTACAAAAAATAGTTCTTTTAAATACAAATTTTTAAACTATCATAGTAGTATTATATTATCTTCAGCTGCAGCTACTACCTAACTCAGTTTTTGATTTTGCTTTCTAGAGAGCACTGCAAGTTTAAAATTAATATTCTTTACATCAAATTATATGGGCATACGTAAAGATATACTACCAATTCTTACTGAAGATTAATTAAAATTTTAAGTTGCTGGTTTTAAGTATATAACTAGATTGTTTTCTTAATTCTGTAATTATTTTACTTACCGTTTTACCATTTTCCAAATTATTCAATTTTTCTACAGGATCTTCGGGTGTAAATTCATATGCTTCATTACTGACTCCATTGGTCTATAAAAAATGCCGAATAGGTCAAAATGGATATAATTCAATTTTTTTTTAATTTCTGGACTAGGTGTACTATTGCAGAAATTCCGGAATAAAAATGATGGAGATATAAAGGAATAATCTGAAGATAATGTTTATATGCGCTAGAATTTCTTTTTTCTACGACTGCTTTAGAATGTAGGCAAATACACACACTTTTCAAACACAGATTGAATCCATTCTAGCTCTAGCTCTAGATACGGTATGAATCCGTATCAAGTGTTAGAATGAGCACATGTAGTGCCATCTCTTGTTTATAAAAGTAAAGAAAACTGTAGCAAAATTAGCAAAAATATATATATTTTACCATGAAATATTGAATAATTTAATGTAATTTACAGTTTTGCTTTAAAATTATATAAAGTTCATTAGTTTTTCTTAATATTTGACCAATTTTTTATCAATTTAGTTAAAAAAAATAAAACTGCTCTATATATTGTTAAATATTTAAACCTGATATCTGTCACAACAATCTGACATAACCTTCAATTTTTGCATTATAATTTGTAAATATGTGCTAAAATTAAATAAAAATCTTTTTTAAGTACTGATTTGATAAAATTATTAAATAAAATTAATCGCTTTATTTAAAAATATGTGTTTTTTTGCATTTACAATGTCGAGTCACAAAAAACATTGCCTGGTGGCTCGTATGACAAACTTTCCGCTCGCGCGGAATATTGTCTGTTCCATACTAGTTATAGAATATACTATTATATCATAGGATGATTTAATTTAATGCTGAACAGCAACAGCAACAACATTGTTTTCAGTTAGGACGTCTCGTTCTATCAATCTTATCTGTTTTAAACAAAAATTCACATGAATTGTATTTTTTTTAATTAAGCCTTTAGAAATTTTAAATTCATTTTAATAACAGTTTTTTATCTTTTAGATGCAAATCTGTCTAGACTTTTGTTCCTTACATTTGGGTCAGACAGTTTTTTTTTATTGCGTATGTAATCCATGAAATAAAGATTAATGATTTCAAATCTAAAGTCCATCAGACTCCTTTTTTTGCAAACACGAAATTACAATTTGACGAATAATTTATGATCCTGGTCAAAAAGTGGAAACAGACTAAAAAGGATACCCTTTCCGGACAATATAATTAAATCGCTATGTTTCAGAAACTTAGACACAAGACAAAAATAAGTGAGTTATCTCACGTAACACCAACTGCAAAAGCTTTGTTGAAATATGTTTTTTTAATCCGACATTTAGTTTAAAAGTTATAAGGCAGAGAGATAGACAGACATATCAAAAAAAATTACCGCTACACGTTTTCAAATGATTGAAAAAAAAAAAAGAATTTTTTTTAATTTCTTATATTATGAAAATTACTTTAAAGGACAATGGGTATTTCTATAAGGGTTTTGGGCCCACCCTCAACAGCAATAAATCATATAAACCATAGAAAAAAAGTTATCTCTCCAAAATATAAATTTATCCAATACATACAGATAATAAGACAATTACCAGCTTTATTTTAAATAGATAAACTCAATAATAACCCCCGTGTGGCTTTTACTTTATTGAGTGGATAATTATTTATTTTACCCACTCAAATGTCACTTGTCAAATTATTTTCTTGTAAATGTCATTAAAATTTTTAATAAAAACATGAATTCCTAAGCTATTTATTGGATAAAACCTTGTATGGCACTCATGGGTAAACCGATATTGCCCTTCTCATGGGCAATATCTTACTTTACCCACTAGTACCATAAATAACTATTATTGTCTATTAAACAAACATTACAGCGACAATTGTAACAAAAAGTAATTTTCAAGTTTTTAAATTTATAAACAAAATAACTTGAGTATACATTATTAGAAATGACATATTAATAATTATGGGGGTTAAACTTTTTAAAAAATCAAAAAAGAACTTAATTTTATCTTTAAATTTCTTCTTTTTTCGAAAAAAATATCTTTAAATGAAAAAAACATTGTTTGATTTTCTCTATTTATTTATTTATTTCGTTCTATGAAAACATTTTGTTTTTTTTTTTTTGAGAAGAACTTATTTTTTTCATTTTCAATAACTTGCATTTAAGCATTCGGAAAAAATATACCATCCACTGTGAATAGTATATAATGGAATGCGTAGCATAACATATCTTCACGAATTGTTTGTTTTATTTGTTTGTTTATATAGATATTTCAAAATGTTAGTGTTACTACAATTCCGAGAATATAAAAACGGAGTACTAAAGATTTATAACAATGGAGCTCTCTACAACTAGAATTATGAAACAAAAGACGTCTACCCTATCTCTATCTCATTTGTGCTACACTTTCCAGCCAACCAAATAAATACTGTATTTGTTTTCCATACAACAAATACAGTATTTATTTGGTTGGCCGGAAAGTGTACCAGTGAGCGGTACGAACGAACATAGCTAATGTGAATCTGTAGAACAAGATAATTCTACTAAAAGTTAGATGGCGCCAGTAATTTCTTTAATATAGTTACACTTTTCGCCCGGCCAAGTAAATATTGTATTTGTTCAACAAAGAACAAATACAGAATTTGTTTGGTTGGGTGGAAGTGGGAGTGTATGTATGTCTTCTATCCTTTTTGGCTAGAACTTTTGTCCCTGTCTAATCTAACGGGAGAAATCTCCATTGTTTTTGAATTAAGTATAAAATTTTCATGACAAATATTTAAAAATATAATATGTATTATGTATTCATTAAGTAAATGTAGGTATATTTAGTACATGTGAAGCCCCTTTAAAGGGGCTCTTTTTGCTCGATCGTGTTTTTTTCCTTTATAAAAGTTATGGTTAATGCATTAAGGCACCTTTTCACGAAGCAATTTGTACGCAAGTTTGGTGCTATGCAATTTTGTTGCAAGGATGATTCAGTCACTGCGCATGCCTTCAGGCAAATTTGATGCTATTTTCAAGCCATCAAATTATTAGAACAAGTTCTATTTTTCGACGATTTTCATGCAAGATTTATAGTTTTTTTCGTGGTACCAACCTGGAAAAAAGTTACGAAATCGATTTCTTTTTACTAATATAGTAGCAACTGGACATCGGTTAGGGTTTCTCGAAAATTAACCTGCTTGGCTGACGCCTCATGGGCAATATCTTACTTTACCCACTAGTACCATAAATAACTATTATCGTAGGACTATTAGTTTCCGAGATATAGGAATTTTAATAAATTTTGATATATTTTTACATTTTAAATTAGATGTCCAATTTTTTACACTATTAAAATTTCAATCATAAGTAAAATTAATTTCAATTTTTCTTTTAATAAATTTCTGATAATGATGCAGCCAGAAAAACAATCCATAAAGCTACAAAGAACAAACAAATATCCCCGAAAGCCAATTTTATTATTTTTTTCTTGCAGAATTTGGATTCAGCGAGTAAAAATTGTCTCTAAGATTATAAAAATGGAAGCGGAGGAAGAAGAATTTTTTTATTGATGCTAAAATGTTTGTCAAATCTAACTTCTGTCATTTTGTGTCACGAAAAACATACAAAACCCTTTCACATTCTGAAGGTAGGTACCTAATTTAATATTAAACTAAACTGTACGGTATTTTATCCACGGCCGTGATTAATAGGCTTATTAATCACGGGTCTGTAAACATAAACCGTTTACAATGTAAAACGACCGTGGATAAAGTATAGAATTCGTCTCGCGTATAAAAGCTATTAATCATTCGGGTGATTAGGTCACTCGCCTTTCGGGTCGTGTCTTAAAATTCACCCTCATTGATTAATAGCAATAGACTGCCATCTATTTGGATTAGATAAAGAGAGAAGTTCTACAGAAAGAGATAAAAGTATAATTATTATTCTATATAAAACATTTTACTATTCCTTAAAACGACTTTTGTTTGATTAACGCAGTCGTCCCTCCGAAGTGACTGATCGATTTCGTGCTTTTTAGCACTCTTCAGAGCCACATATCGGTAGTAGGGACAACTACGAAAATCAAATCCTTTCCATATATCTCTATATGGAGTTTAAAAATCGTTGTAAGGAAAAGCAAAAACAGCTAGCGACATCTACTGCTAAAAGCAGAGACTGGATAAACCTATCGACAGTCCAAAAAAGGAAGCAGTTATTGGTTTCAAGAACCTATTGCACGCTGTCGATAGGGGGCAGATTAATCAATGCCACGGTGGACATTGCCGCCAATTGAATCCTAAACGCTAGGAGGGCACCTTTTACAGTGGTATCTGAATTAATAAACTAAATTAAAGGGCGAAAGAAAGCGATGGTATGGTAGCAACCAGACAAACCATCTGCAAAAAAAAATTAACAAAAGAGAGTAGCGAGCTGGCTAATTGACAAAAGCAAAGGCCAAAAATAAAGAGAAGAAGAAGAAGAAACTAAATTAAATTGTTTGATATTTACAAATTTAAAAAATCTATATAAAACATTTTACTATTCAAAGTCGTTTTAAGGAATAGTAAAATGTTTTATATAGATTTTTTAAATTTGTAAATATCAAACAATTTAATTTAGTTTATAATTATTATTGTTTTAAAATAAAATTATGCATATTTTAGGCAACAATAACATTTTAGATTATATTTTAAATTTTTATAACACAGCTATGTGTACAGTAGGTCTAAAGTTTCCTAGGGAACTTATGACCTACTCCTTAATTTGACAGTCATTGATAATAAATACCCCGTTGCGTGTAAAGATTTTGTACTTCTTTTTGTGTTTAATAAGCTGTTTTATGTATTCTTTAATAATTTTGCATATAATGCACATTTTTTGTTGCACTGTGATGAAGCCCAAATATAATATTATTAGGGAATTTTCTTTTTGGGTTGGTATTGAAGACCTAAATTTATGTTGCCAAACGTATTGGACTGCTGTCCATTATTATACGCTCATTGAGTAATGTACTATACAGTGCGGTCCAAAAGTCACCCCCCCCTCTTGACTTTTGAACGAGTTGAGATATCGATTTCAAATTTAGAACTCTTAAATAAGACAACTTAAACTATCTTTAAGCATATATTTGATACTTTTATCTCTTAAAATGTGAGCAGGGGGGCATGGGGAGAATTTTTTTTAAATGGAAAGGGGGGTCGTGTGATACATCATTTTTTTTTTAAATTCTCTATATAACCATATATTTTTAAAAATTTTAAACATGTTTTTTAAGGTTTTGATTTTTCAGTCTTTTGTGCTAAAAAAATAAATTTTTAAGTTTTTTTTTTGTTAATTTTTATTTATGTCAACTAAAGTTAGTTTAAAAGTATAATTTACTTTTTTTCATTATGAAATTAGGCATTTTTTAAAAATTGTTTGGATTTTTTAGAAAAATTTTGACAAAAATACCCATTTTCAACCCTATTTTAAACCCAAAAAAATGTTTAAAAAAAATAAAAAATTTACAGTTAAATGGAGAATTTTATAAGCTTTAAAATGATGTATCACACGACCCCCCTTTCCATTTAAAAAAATGTGCCCCCATGCCCCCTGCCCACATTTGAAGAGCTGAAAGTATTAAATATATGTTAAAAGATAGTTTAAGTAATCTTATTTAAAAGTTCCAAATTTGAAGTCGATATCTCAACTGGTTCAAAAGTTAAGAGGGGGGGGGGGTGACTTTTGGACCGCTCTGTATAATAATAATCCTCCATTTTCTACACTTTTAATAAAAATGTCAATGTCAAAGTCGTCAGACAGTATTTTTTTAATAATTTTATATTTTATTTAATATATACAAATATTTATATTGGTGTTTCATACAAAATGAGAATATTAGGTAGTACCTAATCGAGCATGGGATATGGTCAACCGAAAAATCGCTAAAAATTTTGTGATGAAGATTAAGAAGCTGTCAGAATCTGGTACCGATTAAAATTTAATGTAGAAATAAACACTCTCTGGCATAAAATACCTTTTTGTAAAGGTCGCCGTGAAGAGTATAAATGAATAAATAAATAAAAAATATTTAGTTTACTTACCAGAGAAACGTCATTCATTTTGATTGCACATAAGACACTAAAGTTTTAAAAATATGATTATTATATCTTCAAATCATTAAAATAAAATATTAATGATAAATTAAATGATATCTTTACCTAGATAGACCAAGAACACAATAAAAAATTTATAGTGGGGAATTAAAGCTAAATTACTTTTAATAATATGAATTTGAATAAGATATCTATCATAACATTATAAAGTGTTGCAAAAGTTACTGCATAAAAGTTCATATTTTTATTAAAATTCTACATTATTATCGACAACTTACACTTAAAAAAGGTCGGTTAGATTAAATTTAAGACCAAAACCTGTCAAAAACACCACTAATTTTCCCTAAAATAGTCCCAACCAAGAACTTTATAATCAACCCATGGTCTAAATTTGAGGTCTTTAGCCGAACCATTCTTGAGTTATCATGGTCACAAATTTTCGGAACCCACAAACCGACAGACCGACAGACAGACCAACAGACAGTTTTTTTTGCAAAAATTCATAATTTTTGGATATAAAACGTCCAGAAACGTAAAAAAAGCAATAAAAATGTATAGAATTTTTTTTACCAACGCAAAATTAGAGGAAAGTAAAATTAGTTAAAGATCCTACACGATTAAATTTTTTTTTTTGTAAAAAAAAAACTTACTGTACACTGAGTTCAGTTTAGTGTATAAGAAAAATAACTTATGTACATGTGAACATTTTTTAAAGTGTATATTCAACGATTAAGCCTAATTAGTAATTAGTAATTAGTAATTACCAATAATTAAATAAATAATTAACTTAATTTTTAAATTATAATTTTTTTTTGATTATATGATCTTAGGAAATTGTTTTATGGTACACCGCATATAGTTTTAGTACCTATCCATTATAATAAAGGAAAAGTTAGTTACACGGGCCCACAAAAATAATAAAGTCAATTGGGCTTAACCAGACTATATTTTTCAAACGCATTCTTGTGTGCTAAAAATTAAATCGACCGAAAAATGCTCGCTGGGCCCATAACTTTTTCAAAATATTTCAAAAAAGAATACCGACTAGCTAGCTCGAGATCTTCAACGTTCTTTAACACGTAAACTACTGAGTTTTGAGAGTAGTGCTAAAAAGACATATTTGATCAGAAAGTAGAAAACTATACTGCCTGCCCTGCTAAGACAAGTTGTCCTATCTGCAAAAATTCACTTTTTGAGATAAGTACACCATTGTATTGCTTTACACTAGCCCCAAGTGCCTACTAAAAATAAATGTCGTATCTAAAACCCAAATCCAAAAAAAAATTTTCAATGTTTTCTAAATAAAATTGTCCTGACTAGTCTTTACTAGACGAATAAGTCAGGACTAGGACTAACTCTACAGATCTTAGTAATTTGATTGGACTTTTTAGATCATTTTGTCCTAACTTTTTCAGATAAAACAAATGTATTTAGTATTACAATTTATTTTCTGACAAAAAAAATCACGTATCGGATATCACGTATTTTTGATTTAAAATAAAGCAAAACCACAGTAGAATGCCATATTTATTTAAACATGTTTCCAAAAATTGCAAACAAAAACAATAAAACTGGCCATACCTCAAAACATATAATTTGAAGATAGGACAACTTGTCCAAAACATAACCAAAATTTAGCCGAATCAGTCCAAAACAGCTTTTTCATAAGACCGATGCACCGCGGTTTTCAAGTTTTTTAAAATGCTCTAGGACATAAACTATTAGTTTTTAAAAGATGTGCCCTTATGAACTTTTCATCAAAATGTCGAGACATATCCAAAATTAGGCTTTCTGACTGAAACCACCATAAGAAGGGAGCGAAGTACTTTAGGGTTCAGCGAGCTTTTTCATTGACAAATTCGTTTTCAGCGATAAAAGATACGTAAGTAAAATGTAGTTTGGTTAAAAGTTATGAAACTTATTTTTTTTTTGCTGGCTGGTGTAATTTTACAACAACCTTTCCTTATATAACTATAAATATAATTTTCTTGCTATTACCCAGTACTATTTACAATTTTAAAAAATTATTTACTATTTTACTGTGAATAAACCTTGCAACCTTGTAATAATACGCTCTTCTCTACCTTGGTATATAATAATTATAGTAGTAGTATAGTAATTATTATTATGTTTTTCTTCCCAGTTTTTGTTACATTTCATTACCATACCCATATACAATTTTTTTGGGAAGCATAGCAAAGTTTGTGAGAATTTTCACGGTGTATGTAGATACTGTATATTAGGATTGTCACAAAAACACCATTTTGTCCTAAGATGTTCAAAAAGGTGAGTAGTAGTAAATTTTTGGGTTGGCCAAAGCCGGACTAGGCCATTTCTGGGCCTTTTTGTCACCCCAAGCAATCCCAGCCATTTACTAATTTGAGTTCTCCTTGAACCTGCCCGTCCTTTCAATAAAGGTCAGTATATTGGCCCAGGGGAGATCTCTTAGTTCTTCTTGGTTGAGTCTTTGAGTTTCAAAGACATGCAACCTAATCCTGTCGTATCTGACACACTCGGCTAAGTAATGAGAGGATGTTTCGTCCTCTCCGCACTCTGGATATAGCGGATTCTCTAGAATCCGCATTATTGCCAGGTGCTTCCTTAGCTTGCAGTGGCCCGTGAGGACCCATATAAGTTGTCTGAGTGCAGTTCTGCCTTTTTCGGTCTTTGATTTGCTTGGGCCAGCCAGGAAGTCCCTAGCTTGCTGGCAACCGTCGACCGCCCTCCATTGCTCCTTTAGCTTGGTATAAGCCCACTCATCGAGAGCGGTCTTTACCTGCTTCCTTGTAACACCCAATAAGGTGAATTTTTTCTAAGATTTTAAAAAAATTTAATCTATTCTTCTTTTTATAACCTTACTTTCTGCTACCTTGGTAGTTATATATACATTAAAAAAATAAAGGTCTGTTAAATAGGACAAAAAATATTTTTATTAAATAAGCATAGTTTAATAAGCCTTTTATTGCGTGTAAGTTTATAAAACAATAAAGATTAAGTTTTACAAATGTCTCAATTTTATGATTAGCTTAACATTTTTTTTTAATTACAGACAATTTTAATAAATAGTAAAATAGAAATTAGATCTGTACAATATCTTAGGGGTCGTCCATAAAATACGTCACACAAATTGACCAAAATTCATACACTTAATACCTCGTTTCTCGCGTTAGTAAAGGCTGTAGAGATTTTATATTTTGGCTACCCCCCCCTAACTCCTCCCCTATTGGAGGGTAGCCAAAATATGAAATCTCTAGATTCTTTAATAACGCGAGAAACGGGGTATGAAGTGTATAAGACCCCTTATGGCAATTCAGCTTTAAGTACGTAACAACATAACTCCACCCTGCCCGATCTTAGGATTTTTTTATTACAGGCAGTTTTAAGCTATGAATTGTCATTTATTAAAAATTATATTGACATTTTTTACTAATGAAAAACTCGCTATTTGTGAGTACACGACTTCAACAGCGACCATTACAGACCGTATTTAAAAGTATGTAAAAGTTCACAAAAAATTTACGAGATGACACTACTGACAGATTACCTTATTACGTGGGGCGTCCGTCTACCAATAGTGTCATCTCGTAAAAATTTTGTGAACTTTTAAATATGGCCGCCTTTGAAGTGGACTTTGTTTCTATTTTTAAATAAATATAATAAAAAGTTAGGTTCACTACTCTAATTACAAACAAATTAATACAAAAAGTAAAAAATAAAATATTTTATACATAAAAAAAATCGCTTATAATAAGAAAATAAATAATTTCTTGCTAGATTTTTTCTAATCATCTATCAAGCAGTATGCCTATTTTATCACAAATCCAATTTCTATTTTTTGCTTTCCTTATTTGTTTCATATTTAGTTTAAATTCCTGCCATCTTCTGTATTTATTTGGCTCCTTAGGGCCCCAGCCTTTATGATCAAACATTTCTCGAACATTCTAAAAAAGGCCAAATATTTTAAAATTTATTCTTAATCATGCAGGAAATATTACAGTTAAACGATTCAGAATATAGAAGATAGGTATGTAACCATAGAATACTGCTCACAAATAACAAAGTATATGGAGTTTAAAAAAAATATTGGATAGGGATGATATCGTGGGATGGAGAGCCCAGAAAACCAGCTTGAGAGTCTAGTATATAGCATCCTTAACTTGCTTTCATATAGCAAGAAAAATGGAAGAAATTATTAAGACGTTCAAAATATTTCTCGTACGTCTAAAATAAGTTCCATTTTTAATACTATATGCTCCCTAGTTTTAGACGGTAAATTAATAAACTATTTTAGGTCGATAATATACGCTTTTATTTGATTAAATTTAGGACGACCTAACAATGACCAACTTTATGTCGAAAATATATAGTCAATATTGGTTTAATTGAGAACGTGCTATAAATGAACTATTTTAGGTTCAAAATATACTGCTTATATCGCCTCAATTTAGCTGATAATGCTTCTATTTTTCGCACCGAATGCAAGCAAATATTTTTGTTTTGTTTCTTTTTTCTTAACAGAAGTTTAATATTACTAGGGTTATCAGAGTGAATACACAAAAGCGGCGTCGCGAATCTACGCATTATAAATTCTTCTCAGGTCTTTCCAAAAGACAACAAAATCGGCGAAAGAAAAGGCAATGTTAGAAGTGAACTGTTAAGTGGTGAAAGCAGAAGTAATAGTGAAAATGAGAGTGAAAATGACAGTGAAAATGACAGTGAAAATACCAGTGCAAATTCCAGTGAAAATACCAGTGAAAGCGAAAGGAAGTGAGGAACAACATGAATGTGAAAATTTTAATTTTCAACAACAATTATAATTATCTAAAGTGTTTTTTTTCTATCAAAAATATAGATCAAAAATATACTGCTAAACTAGGTAGAAAATATCATGATAGTTTCGAGCTAATTTAGGTCATAAATAGCATGCTATTTTTAACCTTATTTGAATTAAAAATAGCATGCTATTCACGTGCTATTTTAGGTCGATATTTTCGATCTATTATATGTCGAAAATAGCATGCTATTCTAGGTTTCTAAATGGATAAAAAAAAAGGAATAAAAATGCGAGCTATATTATTAAGGCTAGTTGTGTGCATTTGGGGACATTTTAAGGATGTTTCTAGACACATAAAAATAGCTCGCAACTAGTGCACTAGTTTCGTACTATTTTGGTCTACTGGGGAGAGCTGTCTCAAACCAGGTCTTGGACATAATACTACCTGTAATATTCTATTTTGGTCCTTTCGTCGTATTAATTCAATACTAAACCATAAAATGGGCTGTAGCACGCCGAATGCCAGCAACAGCCAACCCCAAACTGAAATATAAACTGAAATTAAACGAATTTTATGCAATTTGGACAATACCACTAGATTATTTAAACAATATGTGTGTGGTATTTAAAATCCCATATTTTAATTTGGTGTAGTTGGTAAATAATTCTAAATTAATTATAATCACGCTTAAAATACACTAAAAAAGTGTTGGTAACATATATTTCATTGCTTTTGAAAAATTTCTATAGGTCTGTCTGTCCACGATAACTTGAGAATGCTTTGAGCAAAATACTTGATCAGGTTTCTTATCCAAAGTTCTCGGATTGTTTTCGTAAAAGTCGGGGTGGGAGTATGGGCGTAAAAAAAATATTAATTTTTCAAAACATTAAATTTTCAGTTGTTTGGTTTGTTTAAGAATAGTATTTTTTTACCTACCTATAATATTTGAAGGATATGGCTTCCCTTCATAACTTAGCTTCTCCAGTCTAAATATAAAGTAAACAAATACTGTTATTAGAGTAACTGGAATCACCAGACCCCAACACACCCTCCAGTATATTCCAGGACGTCTTTTTAGCATAAATTCTATGTCCAGACAAATATTACTTAACCCTAAAATATGAAAATCAGAAGAAACGATCTAAACAACATTTTATATTAGGTATTATAGTTCTCCGCATGAAAGAAAGTCTCCGACGTAAGGGGGAGGAATCATTCGCGCTCTCTTCTTTCCGTCAAGAGCGTTATAAGGCGTGCGTGTCTACATCGGGGCTCCCACTTGCACACACATTCCAAACATATTTCCCCTAGCCACAGTCCAAACTATAGTTTGTCTGTTTTATAATGATGATGACAATGATGATGAAGTAGTAAATTTTGCTTACCATACCACCACATAATTGACACAATCTCAATAATTGTCAGTATATAAAAAATAAATGTTCCCCCAAAGAAATCAACCATGGTAAAAATATATTGTCCACCCTAAAAAATAGTGAACAATTATACGCTTAAAAAGCTACAAGTCCAAATTGTTTTTGGCAATAACAGGTAAAAGTACAGTACAGCTATATGCAAGATAGTAGTTTAAAATTCTCGCAATTTTTAAGCTAGATCATTGGTTAAAAACTCGTACCTTTTAACATATAAAATATTGTGACAATGATTGACGGTCGTTAAAGCTAATAAAAGAAGAGAAAATTATATAAAAAAATGGTTATACTTAATGTTATTTTGTATGGTATTTAAAAAGGTACTTCTTTGGTTTATTCTACATACACTCACACTAAATTAGCATATTCTACATATTGTACAAACGTAAATTATATTGAACACAATAAAAACGTCAAATTTTTATGTTACAATTACAACATATCCAGAGGCTCGCATAACAACCATTACAAGATACATGACGACACATAAAGCCAATCCTGACATCGCATTCTTATGTACTATGCTTGTTATGCGAGTCTTTGGATAGGCCTTTTTCAATAAAACTGTACCGACATCTGTTTTTGATACACTACGATTTATGCATAATTATGCTATTTATGCGCTCTTTGGTATAAAACGGGCCGCGTTCCTTACTGTCTTGCATAACTGGACGGAGTATAGTTAATGTTTGGATCAAAAGTTGGGGGTGTTGGGGGTTAGGGGTTAAATGGGTTAAAAGTCTATTTCGCGTTTTTAAAGTCTTGTACAAAAAGGACAGTTTTTTGTGGTTTTCAAAAAGTTAGCTAAGTTGGAATTATCATGCGTGTCAAAAAATCATATTCTTTATTATCCTACGTTCTTATTTTATACCATTTAAAACCTAAGAGTTTGATCTACTATTATTAAATAGATCCTTATTCAAATTCTCTTTGATCTTTCACAAAAAAATATTTGCTTTACTTTGTATTTTTTTTTACTTACGGGTGTAATATATACCAAACCAATTAAAAATCCTCCTATAGCTGTAGCTAAAGATACATGCCATATTTTCAAAGATGGAAATGAATCCATAACAACTGTAAATGCACAGCCTTGTAAAGCTACAAGACTTCCAACACCCAGTACAAACAACATAAAGAAAAATAACAAAGCAAAAACCTAAAAAACATTGGACTGTTACAATATTTATCTGTTTTTTTTTTAATAATATATACAAATTTATCAAATATAATTTAAGAATGTATTTATAACCAGTTTTTTTTTATACTCACAAAGGGCACTGCTTCAAATCTAGCTATAGCTTCAGGATACGAAATAAATGCTAAACCAGTACCACCTGATTTGACAACGTCGCTTACTTCAACGTCCATTTTGAATGCCAAATTTCCCAAAATGCCAAAAATTATTGTTCCAGCCAAAACGGAGGTGCATGTGTCTAATATCGTTACTATCATAGCATCCCTTAAAAAAAGAAACGACCCTCAAAACTCACGCCTAAATGAAATATCAAAATATATACATACACAGAATAAAATCATTTCAAACTATACGTTCTTAGATTTTACTATTTTTATTAATTTAAAATAAGAACTGCTTAAGTTAAGTAATTTTATATACAGTGCTGTCCAAAAGTCACCCCCCTTTTAACTTTGGAAAGAGTTGAGATATCGACTTCAAACTTAGAACTCTTAAATAAGACAACCTAAACTATCTTTTAGCTTATATTTGATATTTTTAGCTCTTAAAATGTGGACAGGGGGGCATGGGGGGACATTTTTTTAAATGGAAAGAGGGGTCGTGTGATACATCATTTTAAAGCTTATAAAATTCTCTATTTAAACTAACATTTTTAAATTTTTTAAAAATGTTTTTTAAGGTTCTAATTTTTCAATTCTTTGTGCTAAAACATTCGATTTTTTAAGTTTTTTTTTATAAATTTTTATTTATGTCAACTAAAATTAGTTTAAAAGTATAATTAACATTTTTTTATGATGAAATTAGGCATTTTTAAAAAATTATTTGTTTTTTTTAGAGGAATTTTGACATTAATACCCATTTTCAACCCCATTTTAAACCCAATAATTTTTTTTAAATTTAAAAATACGGAGTTAAATGTAGAATTTTATAAGCTTTAAAATGATTAATTACACGACCCCCCTTTCCATTTAAAAAAATGTGCCCCCATGCCCTGCTGCCCACATTTTAAGAGCTGAAAGTATTAAATATATGCTAAATGATAGTTTAAGTTGTCTTATTTAAAAGTTCCAAATTTGAAGTCGATATCTCAACTGGTTCAAAAGTTAAGAGGGGGGGGGGGTGACTTTTGGACCGCTCTGTATTTTAAAACATATTAAAAATAAGTACGTTGGTAAAATTTTAGGTTAATTCAGAAACAAGCACAAAATATTCAAATTTGATGTGTGTATCGTAGTATGCTTGATTTTGATCAAAAGAATGCTTAACTTTTACCCTTAAATACTGAAATATTGCCCTGTTTGTACTTTAACCAGAAAAATACCATTTGGTAAGAATAATAAACTATTTTTCAGTTTCTGTTCGATCCATTTTTCATAACTTTGTAAATATATCAAATAACAATAAATAAATAAATTTTAAAATAAGCTAGTTTCAGCGAAAAGCAAAAATACATTTCGCTATCATTTTAACAAGCTGCTTATGATGAATGATTTTCAGGAATTGTAAAATGATTTTTCAGGAATTTTATATCCTGAATGCACCTTAAAATGTAAAATGTAGAATTGTATATGTATAACACATATACATATTATGTATTGTTATGCGGTACATGTTTGTTGACATTTGGAAAATTCATAATGCAGTTTATGTTGAAAAATAACCTAACTAAAACTTCCTTTTATTGGGTAGAATCTTATATTTACAGAGAATCACAACCAGTCATCGGCGAATTTCCAGTGCTCGCATAGGCGCCGCGTCGATTCTATCGTTGACACGAGGTTTTAAATATTTACATTTTTATTTTCTTCGAAAAACACCGATATATTTACATATTTATAGTTAATATGCATATTCAATATTGTTGTGTGTAACAAATAAGTCGTCAAATGTTTCGATTTAGTGACCTTTATAAAAATTTCCCTCATAATTCGGCAAAATTATTCCGTAAGCCTATGTTTCTGTGTTTATTTTCAACGTTGATAAGTCATAACTGAATTTATTCCGATTAATGATCACAACATATCCGCTAAAACACTTATATTAAGTGTTTTTTTATTCGATTGATTCTAAAAGAGACACTTTTTATTCATGTTTTACGGGCGAAAAGTTGAACTTTGTGGCCCTAGGGCCGAAAAGTTTTTTTCGCCCGCTAACTAAAACTTGTTATTTTTAAGCTTTTTAAAAGAAGATGCTTTACCTTTACTGTAATGTTTATAAAGATATATGACCTTAAGGTCACTTTTGGTCTTGAACTAACTGTTCTTTTTGACCAGATACAATTATTATAATCATTTCATACAAAATAAAAATTTCTTCTATAACATAACCTTAAAATATATGTTAACTGATTAATCTGTATTCATCCACTAAATAAATTAAAAACACAAAATTTCAATTGTAAAATCAATTTCAGTATTTATAATATTCATAGAACGGTTCAGAAGTATTACTATTTTCATAACAGACACATTTTAACAGAAATTAATCACCAAGCTATAGCTTTTTTAATTTGAAAATGAAACGATTCAATTGTTTTTTTTTTTAGCGATTTGATTGGATATCAATTTGTCATGGATAATTAGATAAGTAATAAGACACTAAAAAGAAATACTTTTTGCAATTTAAAATTAAGTATAGTTTCATAATATATTATAATTAGTAACAATCGAATAAAAAATATTGTATAATACACGGGCAAAAAGTTAAATTTCGATTTCGTAGGTTTATTACCCTCGGGCCGGCCCCATCGGCCGGCCCTCGGCTTCTACAAACCTACTCAATCGAAAAACTTTACTTTTTGCCCTTGTATTATAAATAACTATTATAGTATCAGCTCCACTTTTTCCACTATCATTAATACAAATTCTTCTATAATAGTTAAAGTCTTTAAGTTTGATCAGAGTTTTTTTTAAGCTGAATAAGCATTTAAAAAAAGATATTCTTTTGAAATTTTCGTTTGGTCATTTTGAAACATAAATTACAACACATATATATTTTACCTGTAAACATTATGTCTAAAACTGTTGTATGAGGAGTACATAGTGACCGAGCCGAATCCAATATTTAGAGAAAAGAAACACTGAGTTACAGCTGAATACCAAACCTAAAAGGAAAACAGTAAATAATAAAAACCTGAAAAAAGAATAGGTTATAATAAATAACAAAAGAATAACAAACACACATAAAAAGTATGATAATAAATAACAATGCTAATAAAGGTAAATAAAAAATATTAACAATGATTTTTACTTGCGAAGCTTCTTTAAAATGCATTAAAATTGCTTTGGTTAATTTTTTATACAAGAAAAATGGAAGAATACTTTTTTATGTGCTACTTTGCTTTGTTTTCTCTATACTTACATATCGTACTAGAAACGAGTAATTTTGAATTTAATACAATAGTATTTTTTAATGTTATTTTTAAAATTTATTGAAATAGGTATATATTTTCAAAAAAATAGGTGTTGGATAAAACATAGTATAGTACACATGAATTATATAAACCACTCAAAAATTAACCCAATCATCCTGGTGATCATTGCTAGTCAGTTTTTTTTCTTGCGTGATATGCATAGACAAGGAAAGACCTCCAAAGCCGTTGCGGAATACTGTGATAAATGTGCCTAGCGCATCTGAGATAAACTTGCACATGCGCACTACTATTGTTGTTTTTGACAAGCATTTTTAACCTTAGTTTTGTGTGTCAAATAAAATTTTTAAAAAAATCAACAAAAAACAATAAATATATACGAAGAAACGTCGAAATAGTTTTTTAAAATTATTTCATAAGAATTTTCGAGGTGTGTGAGTTTCGGGATTTTGTACACCTACTTTGAGTACACCAGGGATTGACCCTTTGCTCTTCATAAAGCAACAATACAGGTTAGGTTTAAAGTTATAAACAAATGCAGCAAAAAAACAATTAAAACACAGTAGTAAAAGTCGAAAAATGAACAGAAACAAACGACGATCTGACAGTATAAACAAACTACTAATAATTCGTCACCCCAGTTTTGGTTTACCATATCTCTATTTTAGGACATTTTAAGATTTTTACTGGGGGGTTTTTGGAGATAAGACAAATGAATACTGGGGTGATGAATTGTTTTACGACCGACAGCATTTCACAGCTGATAGAGATGCGTACTGCGCAAGGTCAGATATATTGCGTTACGTCATTTCGCTGCCCCGTTCTGTCACAAGATAATCTTGCGCAGGCTGGACTAATGCAATTCCATCTCTATGGTAATATGTCACCTAACTCAAGAATATCGCTTGTCGTTTTTCGTGCAAATGTCAACACCGCTTTAAACTTTAGTTTTCTACGAAATTGTATTTTAAGTTAATTTTTACCGTTTTAAAATTGTGACTTGGTTACTTGCAGTGAAAAAGAGAAGAGCTAACTATAAAAGATATCAAAATATCGTTTGTTTTATGAATTTCACACATTGCGAAAATTGTTATGCCAACCCAAAACAAAAATCCCTAAATCGGTCATCAATTTGTAAGTTTTTTTTTATTTTAGAGCAAAATAGAAAAAATAGCATATATCACTCGTTTTATAACACGTTTTTAGCGCACTAGTACTTTAGAAAACTCACCGCAAGCTAAAAGTACTTTAATATACTATTTTCATACCTTAGCACTAGTAAGTTTTGTCCAATCCGGTTCGATAAAATAAAGTATCCCCACAGAGGCACCGTCTAATGTTACGGCTCTTATAAGCAGTGCTGCCAAAATGACAAATGGGAAAATGGCCAAAAAATAAGAAGCTTTTCCAGAACTTTGAACCCCCTTGGCACAAACTGAAAATGTGATAATCCACGACACTAGTAGGCAAAGTGCGAGACGCCATTCTGGGTAGCCGATGCCTTCTGAGATGGTGTCTGCTTCTTTTAAAACTTCTATCCTAAAAATAAATTGAAATTTCCAAAAAATTATAAATGAAGAGATTTTAATCGCCCTAAAAACAGTTTTCGTCCGTGTATAATACACTATTTTTTGTTCGATTTTACCTACATAATACCTATATTAAAAAATACATTTGTATAGGTGAACGTCCTGTATTTTTATTGTATATGTCCTGTATATTGGCTGAATTTTAGTGTTTTTGAATTTTTTTTTGACAGATTTATGTTCTCCCCGTTTAAATGGGGGGTTGCGCCTCCCGTTAGCATAAAAACATCAAACAGCCGTAAAAAACGACGTAAACCAAAGAGTTAGATTATGTTACGTAGGACGTATAAATAGCAAGTTCGTTAAAAACTGTAAAAATTTTATAATTTGTTTAATTTTAGTGGTAGGTTTTTAGTTATTTTATTTCGTACCTGAAGTAAAGTTCAGCAGAACTAATATTTTTGACAGTATTTTCGAATTTCGCGCCTTCTTCAATTTTCGAAGGTATGCAAGTTGCGTTTTCCAGAATACTGGATAAATTTTTCCATTCGTCTACGCATGTGGCCCATGGCAACGTTGATGTGAAGGAGTTGAGTAGATAAAATAGGGTTATTGCCATTAGGGAGCAGTAATAGGTCGCTACACATATGGTTCCTATTAGCTGACCGTACCCTACACCTAAAAATATTAAAAAATAAATTTAATATTAAAAAAAATAAATTTTAATAATTTTTGGTTAAAAATAAGTAAGAAGAAAATCTGAAGTACTTAAAAAATTTTTTTCTAGTCAAACAAAGAAAAGTAAAAAGATTTAAATTTGATACTTATTTTTATTATTTAAAAGTTAGGTAAAGGCGGAAATAATACTTCGAGCTTTTATTATGTACACTATTTTTGCTACGATCATTTGCAAAATTTAACTTTTTTTATGGAATTCAAGCTTTTTTTGTAAAAGCAAAAAAAAAAAACAAACAAAAATTCAAAAAATATTGTTGATTTTTTTTTAGTAGTTTTTTATCCCTTACTTCAACATGTTTTTAGCCCAAAGCGTTCTCGAGTTATATTGATTGATGATTTACCGAAAAGATAGACAGAAAGAATGTTTGTTGGAAATAAAACGTCGAGAAACGTAAAAAAGCAGTATTAATTATTTTACTAATGCATCATGATGCAAGACTTTCCTCGAGAAAAGTAACAGTTTTTAAAAATGTTTTATGGAAAAACTATTTATTATATGAAAAGTAGTTATTCAAAGTTGAATGAGATTTTTATCCAAAATAATGAAGGACCTCTAGTGGACACTTAAATAACTTTATCAAGACTCTCCACGTATATATTTACAAACTGTAAATAAAAAATAGAAATGAAATGTATATTTTAATAAATAAAAAAATTGTTAGCAAGCCCTGTACATTATTCACGGCCTGCTGCACTTAAAAGAACACTCATGTTACGTATTCGTGATATTACTGCAAATTTTTTAGTGTATAGGACCATATAATGCAAGGAAAAAGGTTTTGAAAATATTTTTATTCACAATCTAACAATAAAATGTTCTTTATATGCATTATAAAAAGTTCCAAAGTATATCATTTAGAAGTTAGAAAAATTACCTTTTTTCTAAGAGACAAGAGCTTTTTCTAACCTATTTTCGCTTTAGGTTTTATCTCAAAGATGGCGCGCTATGACTGCCATTGAGATCAACATAACCAAAAATTTGTTTAAATGCAATTATTTTTTTATTAATTTAGGTAAGGACAAAAATGATTAATTTTAAACAAAATTATTAAAATATTAATTTATTATTCCATCAATATATTTTATAATCATCGTACAGAGTGATATTGGTAGATTGACAACTTGCTACCTTTCAGTCTCCAAAAACTAGGAGAAGTATGAGTAGTTGTCTACATCTAGCAATAGATGGCGCACAAGTACACATCAATCTGATGACTTTATTTCTCTTACGAATAAAGTCTAACAACGGGTTGGATCGTATTTATTTTGTAATAAAAAGGAAAAATTACACATTAAAATCCATGTGATTTATGACCTATAAGCATAAATTTACATTATCTGGTATAAAGAATTTAATACTAAATTGTTACAATGAATCATATTTTAAATATTACAGATATAACTCACTATATAATCCGCGATACAATATGAAATATATTATTATAGTATATTAGAGAACAATAAATTTACTTTTTTTAAAAAAATAATGAAAATTAAAAAAAAAATTCAATTTTTTTTTTAATTTTTAAAAAATTTGGTTTTTCGAAAAAAAAAAGATATTTTGAAAATAAAAGTATGTAGGAAAAAGTATTCTTTTGTTGGCAGCAGAATTTTTATACAAATGTTTTTATCTGTCCGTCTGTCCTTATATACGATAATATATTGTTAAAAAAAACTTTAAAAGGGATCCAACTTTTTTTTAATATAAAAAATTAAATGTAAAGTCCGATAAACTCCATAATAAATATAAAAATAGTCATACTAATTTTGAAAATAATCTGTTCATAAAATAACAAAAAGTTATGGAGTGTCCCAGAATAAAAAATAAAGTTCTCGCACGAGTTCAAGGAAATTATATTTATATCGAGAGAAAAAGCAATATACTATTCATTGTTAAGAGTATACTATGGAAAGCAAAGCAATAAATATCTTCAGGGCTTTTTGAAACTTCCACAATTGATTTATTAAAATTAAAATACTTGTTCAGTTACTTTACGAAGGATTTTCTTTTATTCATGAAATATTCATTAAAATTCGTATTTTAAATGAAATCATAGAAAAGGGAATAATACTGCAATCTTATAATTCTGAAATTTAGCTCCAGCTATATTTTTCTCTCGAGCTATCGTTACCTTATTTCTAAACTGTTGAAGCCCAAAACAAAGTTTCTTATACAACTAGGTCTGATATTCAGTTTAAAGAGTATTACAGCCTCCCAAATACTGCATGTTTAGAGAGGACGTAGCTTCCTTAACTCTAAGGTATTAAGGCGCCTTTTCACGGAGCAATTTGTACGCAAGTTTGGTGCTATGCAATTTTATTGCAAGAATAATTCTGCGCATGCCTTCAGGCAAATTTGCTATTTTCGAGCCATCAAATTATTAGAACCTTCTATTTTTCGACGATTTTGATGCAAGATTTATAGATATTTTCGTGGTACCAACCTGGAAAAAAGTTACTAAATCGATTTCTTTTTACTAATATAGTAGCAACTGGACATGTTAATAATAATTATTATTAATAATAGGCCGGTCTGTCTAACTAAAAAGCTTCCTTAAAAAAGCAAATGCTAGGTTATGTTTTTGTCAACAAATGCAGAGACACGTCAAAATTATCTGGTTGGCAGCATTGTTTAACTTGCAATATATAGCCTCCAACTTGCGTACAACTTGCTCCGTGAAAAGGCAGATGAATGTGTAATTGTCCTCATGCTATATCTGGCAGCAAACTTGCATAGCATCAAACTTGCGTATAAATTCATCCGTGAAAAGGCGCCTTTAGAGTTTTTATTGGCGCATTGTTTAGTTTCTATTTTTGATGCGCAGAGCCTGACATGATCTTGAAAATGGTTAGCCCTACGTTGTTACATACACAAAGAGAACCTTTTTTATGTATTTTAAACTAAGGAATCAAATTTTATTAAGAAA
Source organism: Brachypterus glaber (assembly GCA_958510825.1). NCBI lineage: Eukaryota > Metazoa > Arthropoda > Insecta > Coleoptera > Kateretidae > Brachypterus > Brachypterus glaber. The sequence continues at coordinate 1,517,670 of OY294051.1, read as the reverse complement.
AAGTAAAAAAAAACAGACAAAAAAGTTAGGGGCAAAAAAATGAACACGACTCAACTCGTTTTGCTCAATGTTAGGACAAAATTTCGTTGTTGTAGTTCACAGGCTTCCAGAGATAATAATTAAAATTCCTATTTTGGACGGACCTAGGAAGGGTGTAGCTCCCTTAGGGCTTATTTCCGGACCAACCTTTCTGGGAACATTTTTTTATATTTTTGAATATAGATTCACTTCTTAAATTAAATACATCTGTTTTTAAAATAGCTTGTATAGCGGCTAAATAGTGACCATCGCGATGATTTGGTGCATCGCCCATTTACCTTTTAGCACTGGAGCCAAACTTTCAAACATTTTCACGTTTCCCCGGCTGGAAAACTGTCCCAAACACATTTCCAAATAGTACATAGGTCTACCCAAAAAGCACAGAACTAACACGTAAGGAATCAAAAAGGCGCCTCCGCCATTTTCGTAGGCCACAAAGGGAAACCTCCATATATTTCCCAAACCCACGTTCATGGCGATACAAGACATTAAGAATTCTAGGCTGTTGCCCCATTTCTGTCTTTCTTCGGGTTTGGTTTGCGTTTCTGTTTTAATTTGGTTTTCAGGTTTGATTTGTGTTTCAGGGTTGGTTTGATTTTGAGGTTTTTCCATAAGAAAATTCGGCTAAAAAAACTAACATAAAAGGTCTTTTCTAATAAATATGGTACACGGAAAGAAATTAGTGGGCTCGGCGCTATACATTATAAGATATTTGGTAACAGTGACAAATTATAGTGATTTAAGCTATAGATTATAAGGGACACAATAACTAATAATGTTAAAAATAAATTGGAAACGATTATATATATATTACAGACACGATTATATTTATTACAGGCACTATTATAAATTTACAGAAATTTTATTATATTATAAAAATTATTAGCACGGACAATAATTAAATCTATTTAAGCTATAAATGCCATACTATTTGTTATATTTTATTATTCACTAAACAATTAAAGTATTTCATATAAATTTTTACACTGACTGCCATAATTGTAAGAGAAAGCCTTGTATTTATATAATAAGCGATTATAATTTGCTTGGTATGTGTGTTATAGCGCTCCTAGCTATAATTTTTTTTTCCGTGTATCATAAATTCTGATTCAGAATACTTACAATTGAAATATTTCTATTTTGTAGATCCCCATTTTTTGTATAATTATCCCCAGTATTATTTATATAACTCACACCCTAAAATGTCCAATTAGTCCGATTATTAAAAAAATATATTAGGTTAATTACTAAAGCAATTTAATGCAAAAATCAAGTTTTAAAATTTATTTGGCCAAAGGCATTCTTACATTTTTTTTAAATGTTAACTTACTTTTACACTCATTTTAAATTTCTGTAATTATTAACTTATAGTAATTATTACTAATATTTTTAATTATTTTTAAATATTTGATAGTACCTCTACTAGTACTTAATTGAAACTGTTCTAAAAGGTAGCTTTTACTACACTATGTATTTACTTGCATTTTATTTGTTTATTGTTTAATATTAAATATGTATCAACAATTTAAAAGGTAAGTTACCTTAAAGGTAATTAATTGTTTACAAATTGATAAGATTTTTATTTAGTTTATTCTACTCAAATGTTTATATTGACCATATAAAACTAGTCCTGAACACGATTTTCGCCCAGGAAATATAAAAAAGGCAGATATCATTAATAATCCTACACTAGTAAATTAAAAAATTGTCATACTATCTAGAACTAGTCCAAACAAAATCACAGGGATGCAATTTTTGGAGACTTTTTCTCTTTAAATTTGGTACAGTATTAAATTGATGCTCATTTCTTTCATGTTTTATAGTTGGTAGGGCAAATGTAATTCCCATAAATATATATAATGACATTAAAAAAAATCCAAATTATTTTTGAAACACAATAAGAAAATGGCAAAAAAACTAAAACATTAATTTAATTTATTTTTCTAATAAATTAATACAGCGCAACGCTCAATAAATATTTAATAGTTCACGATGTGGCAGATTTTTTTCGGCAAGTTAAAATAATACTGGCACATAATCTTATTTAAAAAATATAATTTTATTTATATCCAGCCAATGTAAATACTTCTATTATAGTTCTAAATAAAATTAATTCTTTTAGTTATTTGTAAGACAGTCAATTTAAATTAAAGTTTATTTTTTTAAGGTATAGTTATTTTAAACTTGTAAACAATCTCAAAATTACCATAGTAACGTAAGATACGCATGCGTCGTAAGCGACTAGGCCCAATTTACATAACTGTAAAACGTTGACGTGCCATTAACGAGAACAAAACAATGGTTTATTCCTCTAAATTATTGGAATAAAAGCGATTTTATAAGCAAGTTTTATTTCTACAGGTTTACAAAAGTGTTTTTAGCAACAGCGTTATCAATTCTCTTTTTTTTACATCAAAACATCATAAAAACAAAGTAAGTAAACAAAAATTATAAATTTTGGTTATGTTGACATTCAAAACAAGCCACATGCTTCAGTGTAAATCGGACTTTGTGCAGTATTAGCGCCAAATTTAAAATAACTATACAATAATAATAACTATATAGTATATAGTATATAAGGTATATACCTTAAAAAAATAAACTTTTTTTTTTATTTTTTTTATAAATGTCAAAAATTATGAAAAGCACAATAGGTAAATATTATTTTTAATCGACTAATCATAGGCTGATCATAGTTAATTTATAATTTTTTAATTTAAAAATTGTGACATTATGTCAGTGACGTACCTAATAATCATAATTAAATCTATGTTATCTGGGACAAAAATAAAATCTTCATAGCTTGTTTAGTTTTTTTATTAATCATATTTTGTATTTTAAATTTCGTAAATTTATATTTTATTATATGGATTATTTTAATTATATATAAATTTATTAAATTGCATTACAGTTTTGAAATGGTGTATGAATTATGCGCAAATAAATAAAACCATAAAATATAAATCATATTTTTAAAAGTAAATTAAAATGATGAGGTTTATTAAATAATTTTTTTTTTATTAAAAATATTTATTTATAAATAAATATTTACCTATTATTTTACAATTTGATTTAAAAAATTAATAATAAAAAATAAAAGCTTGGTATATATAAATGTAAAAAATATGAAACACGTACCTTTTCAAGACGGGTGGAAAAATGAGGAAGTTTATAAAATACGATATCAAATTGACTTATCGGATTGTTTTTTTCTGGCCGCATCATTATCAGAAATTTATTAAAAGAAAAATTAATTGAAATTAATTTTACCTATGATTAAAATTTTACTACTCTCAAAATTTAAAATCTAATTAAAAAATAAAAACATAACAAAATTTATTAAAATGTCTATATCTCGGAAAGTAATAGTCCTACGATAAAAATGATCACTCATGTTTTTGTACGGAATTAAACATTATTTTCTTTTATAAAAAAATATGTCCTACTATAAATAATAAGTGAGATATAGCTAAAAATTATAGTTTTTGTCCATTTTGCCCCCCTTGCTCTATGTAAATGTTTTCCATATTTGATGTGAAGCAAATAGAAAATGCCCTGAATCTTTTGGTGAAAGAATTTTTCAAATCGGACAGTTCGTTAAAAACTTATAAGACATACAGACAGACAGACACTTTTTTCACATTTTCTTGAAGTTTTATAATATTCTTAAGTCAAAAATTGAATTTTTTTTGATTTTTTGGGGGATTTTAATAACTGGTGTTTCCACCTGTAAAAAATCGGGGAAGTAGGTTGTAATCGAGGTTTAAAAAAACTAGGTTTTGGATAAAAATATTTATTTTATAAAGTCAACAAGTTTAAATAAAATTGCGCTAAATACATAAATATTGGAATATAATAAAATTGAGACTATTTACACCACCTTAATTTGTGCAAATATATATTTACTGCATGAAACGACCCCAATTTTTTGAAAACATAATATTATTATATTGTCTACACTGCAAAAAAATGTTTTCAATTGTAAAATTAAAATTTTATAGTAAAATTAAAATCTTGTGTAAAATTAAAATTTTGCTTCAACTTTGGACTTTAAAACTGCAAATTTTGCTCAATTTTAAAGTTATATTCTGATTTTAAATCATATGAAGTTTAGAATCTAATTTTGATATTACTGTCTACAAGCAAAAAGCTTATTTGGGGCTCTCCTTGACTCTGTACACCAAAATAAATAAATTATAACCCTATTTTTTGTGTATATAACTAGATATTAAAAAATCATTTTAAGTCAGAAACATAATATTATGTCAGCTTTTGGTCCTAAAGTTGAAAATAGTTTTGTATGGCCATATGGCCTTTTATAATAATGATTATAGCCCTTCTCGTTAATTTTTTTATTTAAATGGAACAACTTCATGCAATATATTGTTTTCCAAAAATTTGGATACCTGAGTATATTATAACTATGAATAAATTAATTTGGCAGGTTAAAATTTAATTAATTAATTAAATTCATCGTCAGCGCAGGTCAAATAATAATGTTAAATATTAAAAATGACAAAAATAAATAAAAACACTCGAAAAAAAAAACACCTTAGAAAAACTTGGCCTAATTAGATTATAATATTTGTTTTAAAATGTTGCATCGCACGATCCCCTTTCGATTTAAAAAAGAAAAGTTAACACCTATGCCCCCTGATCACATTTTTAAAGCTAAAAATGCCAAATATATGCTAAAAGATAATACTTTGAGTGTCTTGTTTATGTGTTTCAAATTATAAGTTCATATCTCAACTAGTTTAAAAGTTATGATGGTGGGCCGACTTTTGGACCGCTCTGTTTACTACATTTTTGTGTCACGTCGAAATTTTTAGCTTAAAATAAAACGGATATAAATAATACAACTCTGACGATATTATATTTAAAAAAATCAACGAACTAGCAACTCTTCTCTCTAGAATACGCATACCGTTAATATAAAGTATTGCCAACATCTCGGTTTGTTTGTAAACAAATAGTAGGTATATTCAAGCTTGAACAATAACAATTACCAGTAACTGTTATTGTTGTCTCTGTTAGAACAGAGCTGTGCGAGTAAGACATACAAATGTATATATTGGCTACGTTTTCGTCAGTTTTTACAAATGAAATGCCTATTCTAGAGAGAAGAGTTATTAGTTCGTTGAAAAAAATCCACCTAAAAAAACAGTTAAAAATAAGAATAATTACCTATACTTCAAAAATTGTACTACAATGAGCAATAATATTATTGTTCAACGGGCAACAACTGATTTTACAGCTGTAAAACAATTAAAAATTAAATTAATTACCTAGAATTGAAAAAGTATACTATACAATGATGTTATAACGTAAATATGTTATACGATACAACAACCAGTTGTAGAACTAAGAGGTAAACAACACAAAATTGTCATAAATACAACAACAAATGTTATCTCATATCATAGTTAGTACTATACTATAGTACAATTTGTAGTTGGCTCATATATATCATAACACTTTGTTGTTGTATTAATAACGCTATAATTCTATCAGTGTAATGAGCAATAGTACATTATTTACCAAGTGAGAGAAGTTTAACATTTTTGACCTGCGTCAAATTGCGGGATGAGCGCGCCAGCGCGAAGCCCGCAAGACGCGGTCTAAAATGTTAAATCTTCACTCACGTGGAAAATATAGTATTTTTTTCACTACCAGTACAATTAATTAGCTATTTATTTATTTATTTATTTTACTAAAATTTAATGAAAATGCTTATAAATTTAAAATATCACGCTGGCCGTTCGCGGCCATTAAAAAAACAAATGAATAACTTGACATTTCCGGCAGAAATTTTCTGGTGATCTGCTAAAATTATTAAGTTAGAAAGTGTTTCCGTGTTAAGTGTAATAAAATATATAAAAATGGAAAGTGAAATGCAAAGTGATGATTCTGGTACTCCTCCAGAAATAAGGGGACAGGCGAAAACTGTGAGGGAGAATCTATTGCCTCAAAAATCAATATATGGGGGTTGTACCTCTATGATCCTTACGGTAATATATGGGTTGTATAGTCTATGGTTGAATATGATGTACCAATGATTTTCACTTTTCGAAGTGTTTTTTGTAAAACATGTTTTATAGGTACTAAATATAGGTACTTAATTTAGTTAATATTTTTGAATTTATCATGCAATAAATAAATTTGGTGCCTAAAGACACTTGTAAATAGCAACGTGATTTAATAATTAAGTGAAACGTCAGATGCCAAAACAGTTGAATAAAAATTCATTAATTACCATGGTGCAATTTCATTATTTTTAGAACCTCTGACGTCATAGGTAGAGAAATAATATTTCTACCAATGAAAAGAACAGTAATAAAGATGTGGTTTTAGGCTGGTAGTGAAAAAAATATTTCTGTTCCACATGAAGCAGTTGTACGTATAATAATATTTTTATCCAATACAGACAGATAATAAGACAATTACCAGCCTTATTTTAAATAGATAAACTCAATAATAACCCCCGCGTGGCTTTTACTTTATTGAGTGGATAATTATTTATTTTACCCACTCAACTGTCACTTGTCAAATTATTTTCTTGTAAATGTCATTAAAATTTTTAATAAAAATATGAACTTCTAAGCTATTTATTGGATAAAACCTTGTATGGCACTCATGGGTAAACCGATATTGCCCTCTCGAAAATTAACCTGCTTCGCTGATGCCTCGCAGGTTAATTTTCTCATGGGCAATATCTTACTTTACCCACTAGTACCATAAATAACTATTTTACGTTTAGATTGTTCAATAAATTCTTGATCTCCCATGTAAAACTTCGTAATGCTAAGACTTAGCCCCTATAAGGGGGCCCCCAGAAATACTTAACGCTAGCAGCTATACGCCCGGGCGCACTCCTATGAAAAAAGTTGGGTAAAAAAATCAAACATATTTATTTTTTTACAAATAATAAAAAGCATTATATTACGTTATAGCTTGACGCACGGATCTGTGGCTAAGGGAAATATGTTTGGAATGTGTGTGCAAGTGAGAGGCCCGTTGCAAGCACGCATGCCTTATAACGCTCTTGACGGAAAGAAAAGAGCGCGAATGATTCCTCCCCCTTACGTCGGAGACTTTCCTTCATGCGGAGAACCATACATTAGTTCCCCTCCCCCTCGTAATACACCGTAACGTTTAGCACTAACCTCCCATCCCCCTAGGTGATTTAAGTATGTATCTATTAAATTTGAAAAATATTTTAAAACATTTGGAAAACTTTAAAAATAGATTTAAATTTATCACTAAAATTATAAAAATTCACCATAATGGAAAATGGCACATTAACTGTAAAAAGAAGTCAAAGCACTCTTGTGTCCATTGAGGTTGCATAAAATCCTAATTTCTAACACATTTTAGGCAATTTTATATTTTTGTCACACAGATTTTAAGGAAAAAGATATTAGGTTATTCGCTGATGATGAATTATTTTTTAAAAGGAATATTTTAACTCCACTTAAAGTTTATTTTTTTAGGGTATAGTTATTTTAAACCTTCCCGCTTGTAAACAATCTCGAAATTACCATAGCAACGTAAGATACGCATGTGTCCTAAGCGAAATGACTAGGCCCAATTTACACAACCGTAAAACGGTGACGTGCCATTAACGAGAACAAAACAATGGTTTATTCCTCTAAATTATTGGAATAAAAGCGATTTTATAAGAAAATTTTGTTTCTACAGGAATACAAAAGTGTTTTTAGCAACAACTTTATCAATTCTCTTTTTTTTTACATCCAAACATCATAAAAACAAAGTAAGTAAACAAAAATTATAAATTTTGATTATGTTGACATTCAAAACAAGCCACATGCTTCAGTGTAAATCGGACTTTATGGAGTATTTAGCGGCAAATTTAAAATAACTATACCTTAAAAAAATAAACTATAGTAAGGATATAAATTGAGACATCATTGAGTGCATTAATTAATTTTTACAGTTTTAGCTTTTTTTAGTGTATAGTATTTAAAATTAAAAAAAGCGAGAAACATACAAAGAAAATACACATTTTTATTAATATCATCAAACGTCATCTCTAGAGTCTTCTCGTTTAGGCCCTTTTAGGTCTGGTTCTCCAATATCTTTGGTCATTACATGGTACAGTGTGTATGGTCTATTTACAATCACATGGATGCCATGATGGCAGTCTATTTTTATATCATTTTCCTGGTAATCTACGTGTTTTTGGACGAAAAATCGGTTCAACTCATGTACCTAAAATGTATAATAATTTAATAATTTATAATATCAATGGATTAACTGGCAAAATGAATATCGTCATTAGACTGATGTAGCCTTTTTGCGCCATCAGCAATAGATGGCGCACAAGTCTACATCAATCTAATGACTATAGGTATTCCTTTTTCGAGTAAAGTCTAAAAAAGTTTTCTTAATCAGCGTGCAGAGTTGACTCTTGGTACTGAAGAGCCAGCAGCTCGAAACTGTCAGTTTACCAATATCACTCTGTTTAAAATTAAAAATTTCTGTCCTTATCAATGGATTAGTTCCGCGGGGTAAACCGCTGAGTAATTTCAGGTGTAAAAATTGGAGTAAATCTTGGAGGTAATCTCTTGAAGAAATCCGAACCAAATGTGAGGCCCTTTTTAGGTCATTTTCAAGATTTAAGTGTACAATTTTTTTTCGACATTTTACCCCTGGGTATGTATTCTCGGGCTCGAGAGAACGCATTCCCGGGAGAAAGGTAGTGTGGGTTGCATATTCTTTCTCTCGAAACGCAAAACTACTTATTCTTGAACTTCACTTCGCACGAAAATCGAGGAACTTTACTTCTACTACTCGGGAGCCTGAGAAGCGAGCGTTCACGGATATTTTGACATATAAGTTAGTCGCGCGCATTTAAATATAACCCTATTTTGGCTTTGGTTTTGTGTTATTATTTTGAATACCGTTTTATTTTATAATAGTTAATGAAAGAAGCTTTTTTATATTTAGAAATTATTATACATATTATAATAATAATAATAACATAACGATGGACGATTTGGAAATTGTGGGGGCTATTGCCCTTTTGGGAGATCTGCAAGATGCGGAAGACCAAATGGAGAACTAAGAACGGAAAGTGTTGGCTAGGACCGACCCTTTCCAACTTTCTAACAAAAAAATTGTAGTGAATTCAGGACTAAACAGCCCACTAATAACAAGAGGGTGGTCCTGAATAAATTTTAAAACAATTTTTTTTGTTGACTGCTGGTGGGCGCAGATCTTTTTCTGTTTTTATTTTCATTTTCAGTAATTTCTTACACTTTAATTTTTGGATATTAATTATAAAAAATATTCAAACCATAGCAACTTGCTTACAAATAATAAAAATAAAGACAGCCTGCGCACGCAAATTCGTGTCACATAATCTGATTGGTTAAAATCCGCTAAAATACTTGGAAACGCTGCAGCCGGCTGCAAAGATCCCATCACGCTCACTACTGTTCAAGAATAGCATTTTTTAACTTTGGGGAACTTTGATATGATGTGATCAATTCCCTTCCTACGAAAATTGTTCACGTTCTCTCGAGCCCGAGAATAGATACACTGATAAGTTCCGAAAGAGGCTAACTTAGATTTGCCTTTTTTTAACCAACAAAGGTTTATTATATATTGTACTAAAACTTTAATAAATATAAGAGTTCGTTTTTAAAAACAAAAGGTAAAACTAGGGGCAACATTTTCGACATGAAAATCTTTAATTTTTGAACTATTCGTTTAGATTTATAAGACTTCTCAAAAATCTTCGAAATCTTGTCAACTATTACCGAGATTTTGCAGATTTGTGTCAAGATTTTTGAAATTTTAGAAAAATTTAACACGGACTTCCCATAGGGTTCACCCCTCGAGATAAAAGTAAATATCTGTGGCTTGGTTCTGAAAGGGCCAATGTCACTTTGGGAGCGTTCAAGTATTACGTAACGAAAAATTTGGCCCTTTTGACCCCCACCCCCCCATGTAACGCGGCATAACATTTTCGAGACCCCCCACCCCCCTATTTGTTACGTAACATTTTACAAAAAGTAAAAAAAATTAAAGGAAATTTTGCTTTATGGTTTAAACCGGTTTTTAACCGGTTATTGCCTCCGTGTTTTAACCCAAAACCGGTCTGATGTAATTTCCGAAACCGGTTATTGGCTATGGTTTTCCATCTCTAATTGTTTTTGTTTAGAGGATTTAGTTAACTGTTAACCACGCCGTATGCAATTAAATTTGTAAGGAATCCGTGTCTTTAGGCTTAGATCATTGTTAAAAACGTGATCCAATAAACATTTTATAAGTTTATAATTTTTTAAGTGTTACGTAATACTTTTACTGACACCCCCCCCGCTCTGTAACGCGGCGTAACGTTTTAGAGACCCGCCACCCCCCCCCTAGCGCGTTACGTAATACTTGAACGCTCCCTTTGTCAATATCAGCGTTTTCAAAATATTACATCAGAGTTTCAACTTGATATTTAATAAATATTAAAAATTAAAAATTATTGACCTTCGGATGATTTAGATATTCATTTACGTCCATCCACTCGCAAGCTTCTATTTCTCTCTCACATCTTGAGATGTCGGAAGTAAGTGGTGCTAGTGAGACCACGGTGTAAACGTCCGAACATTCGAACATGCCTCCGTGGCCGTGCCTAAGGGCCAGGACGGAGTTAAATTTGGTCTTTACGCCTGTTTCTTCGAAAACTTCGCGAATTGCGGCGTCTACAAAGTTTTCACCTGAAAAAAATGAAAAAATAAATATTTTTAAAAATACTTGTTTTTACCCCATTTCACTCCTTTACCCCATTACAATTGTTACCAAAAATAAACCAAGCCCAGAACTTTGGATAATTAACCTATGATCCAAATTTGAAATGTTTAGCTCAAAGCGTTCTCGATCTATCGTGGTCACAAATCAGGTCTATTCACGTGCGTAAACAATATTGCTTTTTCGGCAATTTCCCGGGCAGACAGACTAACAGACATTTTTTTTTTTTGACGGACATCATCTTTTTTGGATATAAATTAAGTTTTTTTACTAGCGCAAGACTTTCCTTGGAAAGTAAAACTGGAAATTTATCTGCAAAATTCATAAAAGTATAATTCTAGCGTTTTTTTTTTACTTAAGCATGTTTTAAGGTTGATATTTGCAGATTAAGCTTGAATAAATTTTACAGACATGGAAAAAATGAATATGGATAGTATAGGGTAAAAAGGCAAGCTGTTACTAAAAATTCGTTAGTTTGTTTCCTTACCTGGCTCTACATATCCTCCAGGTAGTTTCCACATCGGTTCTTTCCCTACAAAATATTTCTCCCTGACCACGAGGATTTGGGATTTATCATTTACAACTACAGCACCCACACCCGTCATGGTATGGGCATATTGTGGTACATTACAAGTTTCATTCTTTGGTAACCATAGATACATCATCACATAGTTTTCTTTTGCATGGTGGAACTTAAAACCATTCTGAGAAAAAATATAGATATTGGTTCTAAAAGTTGTGCATAAAATTTTTAAATGCACCTTGATAACCTTGTTTGTATTAAACATCTATCATACAGTCATCATCAAACGCTGAGTTTGAACAAATTTTGTGCAACGTTACGGCCGCCGGTTTGTCCAAACCGTTTAAAAGATAGTATTGCCAACATAAATATTAGTAAAGTCACCAGCCAAATAAAAATGGCGGTCTGTCATAAGGTAATAACGTCAAAATATAAAAAATTCGACTATGTAGAAATAATCGCTAAGTATCGTTCGTATTGGCACGGCAATCAAGCACAAATTATTTTAAGAAAAAGTGGCTAAAAAATTGACAGGGAAAAAATCAACGATTGGCTTACAAGATACATGGCGGCACCTCAAGCCAATCATGGCATTGCATTCTTATGTATTACGTTCTTATGCGAGACTGTGGATATGCCCTTAGTTTTGCATAAAAACAATTATTATTATTTGTTTAGGATTATATTACAGTCATGGAGAGCCCCATGTAAGCTTTTGGCTTGTTTATTATTTATTTTAATGACTTACTTTTGCTAAAATTGGTACCCATTCTGTATCTTCCAGGTTTACTTTAAACCAAATTCCTCTTTTGCCATTCTCTTTCCAACTTTCCAGGGAATCTACGATAAATGTATGTACATTTAAAATAATTTTTAAACATAATTAACACATAAATTAACCATCTTTAAAACATAAACTAAATAACATATTTACAAATGTTATAATTTATAACTTATAAATTAGAAAGTTATCTATCTGTCGTTAAAATCAATGTATGTATATATTTTCGGCTATTAACCGACAAACGTGCAGTATATATATTCTTTTATAGACTGTCAATTTTTAACGTCTTTAAATATTATAAATGCTATAACGTTTATTTTCCGAAAACAAAATTAAATGGAGCTCTTTACAACTAGAATTATGAAACAAAAGACGTCTACCCTATCTCTATCTCATTTGTGCTACACTTTCCAGTCAACCAAATAAATACTGTATTTGTTTTTCATACAACAAATACAGTATTTATTTGGTTGGCCGGAAAGTGTAGCAGTGAGCGGCACGAACGAACATAGCTAATGTGAATCTGTAGAATAAGATAATTCTACTAAAATTTAGATGGCGCCAGTAATTTCTTTTTTAAAAATAATATAGTTACACTTTCCGCCCGGTCAAGTAAATATTGTATTTGTTCAACAAAGAACAAATACAGAATTTGTTTGGTTGGGTGTAAGTGGGAGTGTATATATGTCTTCTATCCTTTTTGGGTAGAACTTTTGTCCCTGTCTAATCTAACGGCAGAAATCTTCATTGGGATAACAATTCGTTTCGATTACTTCAACAAAATTCAATCAAACAACATGCCCTTTTAACAAAAATATTAACTATAAAAAAATAAAATAAAAACGCAAATAACAATTTTTATTGATTAAAAAAAATATATTTAATTAAAAATGTATTTTTAATTTAAAAGTAAAATATTTGATGTCAAAAATTTTAAATATATGATTAAGATCAAAAATTTGTTAATTTTTAAAATATATCACATTTTGAATATTCCTGTATCTTTAAATTAAATCTTAATTATTTCAAATTCAAATTTAAATGAAATCATTATATATTTTTAATTTGAATAAACAACTGAATTAAAATTACAAAAATAATAAATCAAATATGAATTTAGTCTTAGCCATTGATATTTAATTTTGGAAAATCACATTTGATTATCACGTTTTAGAACATATAATTAATACAAATTTAATTCTTATGTGGTTAAACACCTTAACTACCTTAAAAAATATATAATTTTAGAAAAATTAAAAAAAATAAAAACAAAATTTTTATACATAAAAAATACAAACCCTCTAATTTTTTCGAAAACAACTGCCTGTCACATTTTTCATCTTTTGATTGAACTATCACACCATTGAATCGGTCCATAGTCCCTTTGAACACATTTTCACTTATTGTTGACATATTTCTAACTAATCTCCTACGAAAAAATGAATTAAATTGGTCAAACATATTTATTTTTTTTAATAAAGGAAATATTGATTAATTATATACATATATAGGTACTTACTTATACGTCACTCTAGTAGAAAGAAAACTATTTAACAGGCACGCAACTTTAGGGATTGTTTTATTTGTCATCTGACATAACCTAACATTTGATACGTTTTTACATAATTGAAAAACATTAGATAAAGACATTTAAATACACAAAATAACTGTAAAAAAAATAATATTATTTATATTATTATTGTTATAAATTTAAAATTATTATTATAAACGTATTATCTAATACTTGCATACTTATTTGAGTTTTTGAGGTTAGGTTTGACCTTCATTATCATTTTCAATCAATTTATCTCTTATATTTATTAATACTATTTAAAATGTAAGGATATTATTATTATTATTTACGTAATTTGTAATTTATAATAAATTGTTTAGATTTATGTTAATGTTTTTTATTTGTACAAAAATAAAAATATATAAGTATATTTGTGAACGACTGCGCCATCTTTTGAAATGACGTAGCAATCAAAATTTATATATATTAAATGATTGTAGGAATATATGTTTGTTTAGAGCGACATCTAGTTATTTTATGAGAAAGCTTAAACATGTAAAGGGTCCTGTTTGCTTTACAACCGTGGGATAAGTTTTATTAATTTAAGTTGTAACATAAATACAGATATATTATTATTAAAAAATTGTTTTAAACACATTTTTCAATAAATTATCAAAAAATTGAGTTATATACCCAAATAAGTTAACCATAACTTTCGTCTACTAATAACTTAAAGGTATACTCTATGAAATCATTACCACAGCAGCTATTAGTTCTTTGAAGATGTTTATAACAAAAACGAAACGTCAGATAGTAAAAGGAAATGTTTTTAAATAAATAAAAAATAAATATATAAATAATTCAATTTATTTAAATATTAAAAAATATCAATAAATATTTTAAACAACGGGTGTGAACATTTCTGCGCCTCCTAGGCCTCTGAGTATATTTTGAGCTGTTAATTCCGCCATAGCATCTCTCGTTCTTTGGGTAGCACTGCCCAAATGTGGAATCAGAACTAAAAAACAATAAGTTTTGAAGTAAACTTAGCCTTGACAAACAGACCGACAAGTTTAATAAAAATTCACTTATAATTCCGACTGAACAGGCCGTGTCAAAAGTCCACCCCTTCCACTTTTGAACGGGTTAAGATATCAACTTGAAATTTGAAACATATAAATAAAATAACCAACGAACTAATAACTCTTCTCTCTAGAATACGCATACCGTTAATATAAAGTATCGCCAACATCTCGGTTTGTTTGTAAACAAATAGTAGGTATATTCCAACGAACTAACAACTCTTCTCTCTAGAATACGCATACCGCTAATATAAAGTATCGCCAACATCTCGGTTTGTTTGTAAACAAATACTAGGTATATTCAGGCCTGAACAATAACAATTACCAGTAACAGTTATTTTTGTCTCTGTTAGAACAAAGTTGTGCGAGTAAGACAGACAAATGTATATGTTGGCTACGTTTTTGTCAGTTTTTACAAATGAAATGTCTATTCTAGAGAGAAGAGTTATTAGTTCGTTGGTATATTCAGGCCTGAACAATAACAATTACCAGTAACTGGTAATGTTGTCTCTGTTGGAACAAAGATGTGCGAGTAAGACAGACGAATGTTTATGTTGCCGACGTTTTTGTCAGTTTTTACAAATGAAATGTCTATTCTAGAGAGAAGATTTATTAATTCGTTGAAAATAACCCATATATTTTTTCAGTATTTATTTATTTGTTTAGGAGGAGCACTGGAGGCAGGGGAGTAAGGGGAAACATTTTTTTTTTGGAAGGAGATGTCGTGCGATACATCATTTTAAGGCTCATACATAAACTTCCCCATTTAATTATACATTTTTAATTTTTTTCAATTTTTTTGAGGAAGAAAAATCTAAGAAAACAGCAATTTTAACAAAAAAATTAAAATCACAACAATTTTAATTGAAAATTATATAATTCACCTTTACCCCTGCCCTCTGCCTCCATCGTGACCTCTAAACATATTAAATTAAGTATTTCAAATTTCAAGTTGATATCTTAAGCCTTTCAAAGTTAAAGGAAGGGGGCGAACTTTAGACACTCAATGTATATTAAACTAGCAGAAAAAGCTAATAACTTACAGCAGTTTGGCAATGTCATCAACTCATGATCTGAAGGAAGGGGCTCAGGAGTCATAACATCCAGTCCAGCTGCAAAAATCCGATTTTCCTTCAAAGCCTTAACTAAAGCCTCCTGCACAACTATTTCTCCCCTGCTGACGTTGACGAAAGTTGCAGTTTTCTTCATTTTTTTGAAGAAATCTTCGTTACACAGGCCTCTTGTTTCTGAGGTTAGCGGACAGGAGACAATAATAAAATCACTTTCTTTTGTTAGGGTGTCTAAAGAGACAAATTTGGCACCTAATTCTTTTCCTAAAAATTAAAATTTTTAGATATCGCAATTTATATAAGATAAAGTACTTTTTAGTGTAGGTAATATTAATACATATTATATAAAGAACTTTCACTTTCGGGTTTAGACCGTGTTAATGGATTTTCACTTTCCGACGTTTCGTCTCTTACTACTAAAAAAATTTCTACAAGACTTCAAGAGCATGAGCGCAATATAAGAAAGAAACAAATTTCCTTATCGGCAGTAGCCGAACATGTACATGAAACAGGTCATAAAATCAATTTTTCTGAAACAAAACAAATATTAACAGAAAACAGAAAAATGCCAAGGAAGATACGGGAATCGATAGAAATCATCAAGCATCCTAACAATATCAATCGGGACACTGGTTACCACTTACCTGCAATATGGAAGTCTTTGATAGGAAAAACCTCGTCACGGGTGAATAACCACAACTCGTCATAAATAGTGACACAAGTTGATTCGAAACTTAGTTTCAGATTAATCCCTGAAGATGTCTCTAGTAGTAAGAGACGAAACGTCGGAAAGTGAAAATCCATTAACACGGTCTAAACCCGAAAGTGAAAGTTCTTTATATAATCTTAATGGCCGTGAAAGCTTAAAATCTAAAATTAATACATATATTAAAATACATACTAAATTTGCTCAAAAATTATGTTATGATACCACCCTCTTAAGTAGTTAATATTTTAAAATCTCTGGAACCCTATGAACTAAAGTAACCATTTTTTGCACGCCTTAACATTGATAAAGGCGATCCTTTTATGCCATTTTTATTTAGTAATTTTAACCAGGGATGTGCAATATGGGGGGCTATGTCACTTTTTTTTCCACTGACCCCTCATGTAATGAATATAAATGAAATAGGTAATTATTTTTCCTAAAATTTAGTTCACCTTCTGGTTTTTCCTTGTGTCCAGTATACAAAAACTGTCCCACATTAAAACCTTTTAGCCTTTTGACAATAGCTTGTCCAATACCACCCAGCCCAATAATACCAACTGTGGATTCAGAAAGATCTTGTCCCAGCATCCAGTTTACTCCGTGTTCCCATTTACTCCTAAAAAAAAATAGGGAATGTTGAAATGTAGTCTTGAAAGTTAGGAGCAGAAACAGAAAAAGAAGAACAAAAAAAAGAAGGAAAATGAGGAGAAGAAGAAGAAGACAAGGAGAAAAATTAGAAAAAGAAGAATATGGAGAAGAAAGGGGAGGAGGATGAGAAAGTGAAGAAAAAGAAGATAAAAAGTAGAAGAAAAATAAATTAATACAATATGTTTATGGGGACATTCGTCGTATTTTGTAATTTTGAATTATTACCAGTGATCGGACTTTGGTCAGGTCAGGTTCGCATTAAGGATAGTATTACTATAGTAAATAAAAGCGTTATGTAAGAAATTATTTAAGTATTTTATTTTCAAAATAAATTATTAAAATCTTTTCTAAATTTTTTTGAAGTAATGCATTTCTTTTTGTATTAAAACCCATTTATGTAAACAAAATGACCTTTCTACGTCTACCGATGTAAGTGGTGCAAAGAAAAACGTATTTTCCTACGACCTAGTTAGTAGTTAGTGCCTATTTTCCACTCGTTGCCTTAATAACGGTTGGAAAGTGACAATCAGATGATTTTAAATATCTACTGTCAGAAAATTACTAAACATCATTTCCGAGTGTTACGCCCATGTTATGGTATAGGAAAATAGCGTTACAGGGGGGTGGGGGTCCAAAATGATCAAACTTTGCGTTACGTAATACTTGAACGTTCCCTTAATTTTTATTTTATATTTAACAACCTAGGAACCACACCGAATATTGAAATCTGTTCGCTTATCTTAAAAAAAGGAAAAAGCATATTTATGTACACACTGTTTTTTGTTTTACTTTTTATTTTATTTGACTAGGTATTTAAATTAGTTTGATTTTACAGGAATATTTAAAATAATAAATTAGCAAAAGAGCAAAATTAAATGAAATTAAAATTAAACAAACCAAGAATTACATAACAATAATAATGTATTTTTATACTTTAAATACAATTTAAATGATCTTGTGTTTTATGAAATTATTCTGTTTTCCTTAATGCGTACCTGTTAAAAAGTCCAAAGTCCGATCACTGATTATTACATATTATTTTTTGATATTTACGATATAACTTTTGAATACTAACTGTTCAATTTTAAGTCTTCCCTCGTGAGCTCTTCTGGAAGCCCCGAGTGCCAGAAGTACAGCAATATCGGCTACAGCATCGTCTAATACTTTTGGTGTGTTGCCTAATTTGATTCCACGTTTTTTGAGCTCGTCTATATCTATGTGATTGTAACCGGCTGACATAGTACCTATGGTCTTCATTTGGGGTCCTAAAATATTTTTTCTATTTTGCGACTCTTATAAGCTCACAATCACACGCATTTTGCGTGTTCTTATAGGCCTATAAGAGGTCTCTACTTTTTTTTCTGTTGGGTTGGCAACATACAAAAGCCTATCTCTTGACGTTTTGCGTGCAAATGTCAATGTCGATTTAAAGTTTAATTTTTTACTAAATTTTGTGTTTGGTTTTTTTTTTACCGTGTTAAAACTGTGGACTGGTTAATTGCAGTGAAAAAAGAAGAGATGACTGTAAAATATATCAAAATATCATTTGTTCTTATAATTTTAAACATAGTGTAAACGGTAATGCCAACCCAAAACAAAAATCCCTAAATCAGTCATCAATTTAAATGTAAGTTTTTTAAATTTTAGAGCAAAATAGAAAAAATTGTATAAAGAACTCGTTTCATAACACGTTTTTAGAGCACTAGTACTTTAGAAAACTCGCCGCAAGCGGCTCGTTTTCCAAACTTGTACTCGTGCGCTAAAAACTCTTATAAGCTCACAATCACACGCATTTTGCTTGTTCTTATAGGCCTATAGGAGGTTAGTACTTTTTTTTCTATCGGGATCGGTTGACAGGACAAAAGAATATCGCTTGGAGTTTTCCGTGAAAATGTCAACACCGCTTTTAAGTTTAGTTTTTTTAAGTTAATTTTTACCGTGTTAAAATTGTGGCTTGGTTACTTGCAGTGAAAAAGAGAAGAGCTGACTATAAAATATATCAAAATATCGTTTGTTCTATAAATGACAAACATTCCGAAAATCCCTAAATCGGTCAAGTTTTTTTTTATTTTAGGGCAAAATAGAAAAAAAAAATAGTATAAGGCATTCGTTTCGTAACACGTTTTTAGCGCACTAGTACTTTAGAAAACTCGCCTCGAGCGGCTCGTTTTCTAAACTTGTACTCGTGCCCTAAAAACGGGTGAAACTAGTACTTTAATATACTATTAATTTAACGTGTTGCAACGCCTCATTATAGATAATAAAAATACAATTTTTTTTACCTGCAGTATCCAGCATTTCAGTATTTACAGGATATTTTGTAGCCCAAAATACGCCATCTACGCCTTTAATTTTTCTTAATATTTCATCTTTTGTTCCATTTTCCACTGTTATAACATTGACCCTTGAAAAATATAAAAAAATAAGCAAATTTTAAAAATAATTGGCCAGAGATAGGTTGAGATATCTAATAATAATGTGCAATATTTGCAAAATAATTAAAATAGACCATTCAAATATCATTCGTGGAAGTTATATTATCAGATAATTTTGTTCTAGCATATTAAAAACATTTTGCTTTAAGGAAACTTTTACCAACATATATGCCAAGGGACTGGCTGTTTTAGTCCCGCTGCATAAATGTTTCCTGAGCGAGCGTGTTACTATTCTAGATATTGACTAATTAGATTTGACAGATCGTAAATGAGGTTAGATAGTTTTGCAAGTTATAAGAAAATGCTGGGCATATTCTGCAAGATTTTTTTTAGAATGATCATAGAAGCTTTCGCATGATTAAAACCGTATCCATTGAATGTCTTAATACCTTCCAAGAATATTCTCCGTAAAATAGCGCATATTTTTAGAATCATACAACATTCCCAATATTTATTTTAAGAATATTCTTATAACTGTTTTGTGCTATGTGGCTTCTAATTGTTGGATCTTTTACAGAATGTAGCAATGAAACGAAATAATTGGCGCAGTCGATAAAAAAGAAAACTAATTTAAAAACTCGTCTCTCTCAGACTTTTTTTAAGTACGTAGAGCATTTGCATATATTGGGTGAGTTTTATTTGTCCACCCCTAAAATTAAGATTAATCCGCCATTTTACAGACAATGTAAAATAATGTAAATCAAAAAAGTTTTGATTTTATCGAATGAAAATTAATCTTAATTTTAGGGGTAGACTCAAATAAAACTCACTCGGTATGCCTCTTCATGGTGTGAATATGCTTGGGGTAAAACTCACCTTTCTTCCAAAATTTCGTAAGCAATATTTGGAATATTAAGACTGGTCATTAAAACAGTTGGTTTACTCATATTTGATGCCGCAGCTACACCACTTAAAATAATACTAAAAAATATTATGTTATCTGAAAAATAAAACTTTTTATGTAGGATATACAGGATATATAGGTACTAATAAATTTTTTTATTAGCCTCACATTTTAAGAATTAACTAAAATTTTATAGCCTACAATTAGGAAACGTTCAAGTATTACGTAACGCTCCTAGGGGGGATGCATTTTGGAGTGTTCGCTTATGTTAATGATATAGGATAATAGCGTTCAGGGGGGGGGGTCCAAAATGATCAAAATTTGCGTTACGTAATACTTGAACGTTCCCTTATTGTATTTTAGGGCGCTTCTTAAAATGCGAAAATTCGAAATGTTAACGGGCTACCCCCTCATTTAATGTATCGCCTTAAAAAATGCTTTAGATCAAATTTTGCCAAAATAGAACAATTCCTAGAGGTCGATACCAGCAAAAAAAGGATTTTTTTTTATAAAATGCACATATATATTTTTTTAATTATTGAAAATATTTATTATATATATATAAAGATAAATTTGGGCTTAAAATAATCTAGGTTAGTTGCTATTACAAACAATACTTAAATTACTTTTCCAAAAAATATCCTCTAATTATAAAAATAATAAAACAAAATATTGTGTTAACAAATAATTATAGGTTTCTATCTATGGACCCCTGTGATAACTAGTTTCTTATCATTGGCATTGAAATTAATTGGAAAAATCTAAACATTTGTAACTTAAAATTATTTTAAAATATTCTGTTCTTTTTACTACCCAATATGGTTATTTTTAAGGTTCATTATCTGTTTCTTTCACTTTTCCCTTTCTTTCTCCATTTTCTACATATTTCTCCAGTTTTTTTCATTTTTGCTTTCTTTTTCTCTCTTTCTTTTCCTTTGTCCCTTCCCCCCTGTCCCTCTTCTATTTCTCTCTCCATTTCTCTCTTCTTATACCCCTTTTATCCGTTTCTGTCATTTTACCTCCCTTTTCTCTATTTATTTCCTTCTCTCTCTATTTTTTCTATCTAACTCTTTCCCTTTTTCTTTCTCCCACTTAAAAAAATACAAAGATTATTGCGCATTATGCGATACTCGAAATAATTAATAATAAATATAGGTAAATATTTATTTTTTTCTTGAGAATTGTACTTAAATGATATTAAAATAAATTTCGCTATCTAAATAATTATTTAAAAAAATACTATATTGTTTTACTAAGAGGAAAAGTTGAGCTTTTTTTTATTAGTCTGTAGAATTTACTACAGACGAGTAAAAAAAGCACTTTTACTCTGAGTGAAAATTTTTGAATTTAATTTATTCAGTAATAAAGTATGTTTTTTTTTACTAAAATAAGCCAATAAAACCCTTTCGAAATAAACTTAAACCTTCCTTAGCTCATTCTAAATTTTTTTCGTAGGCTAAATCGTACACTTTTCGCGATTTCGATGGTAACTTGTCTAATGTAGCATTTGCAATTTCGGAGAGATTTGTAGGTGTATAAACCATATATTCTTCTTCAAGCAATTTAACAGAAGGTTTTTGCACAAAATCTCGAGTCAACCACCTGTTTACATAATAAACAAACAAGTTTGAAGTATGGCTGTCATCAAAGTCAAAGAGTGCTTCTGCCAGTGGTGGTTTTGCTAAATAACTTTTTTTTACGGCGTACAACAATGAACTCATTTTTTTACTGTAAAAAAATAGATCACTTCTAACTAGTGTGTTCAGTTATAAAATATGAACATTTTAGTACGCTTGAAGAAAAAATATTTATTTATTTATTTAAGTACTGTAGTGATGGAGCGCTTCAAATAAGCTTCTGGCTTGTGCTAGGGGCTCTTCATTAATTTAAAGAAAAAATATTATAAATTTTTATAACGCTAAATACATATTTTATTATTTAACATTGAATTTTGTATATTTTTTTAGATTTGCAACATTAAAATTTTGAGTATTGAACAAATATTTCGTTTTTTATTTTAACCAAAATTTTAGTATTCTCATAAAAAATACTCACGATACATTTTATTATAATTTTTTTATACCACTTATTGCTATATTATTTTTATTATTTTATGAACACTGATTAAGATATAATATTCAACTGAGATTAGGCTAACATTTATTGGAAGCAAGCTGTAAAGATATGTAATGCTTCGCATTCTTTAGTATACTCCTCACACTGCGAGGAGCCGTAACTAGGGCGTGGCGAAGGTGGCATTTGCCACGGGCGCAATACTTAAGATGCGCGCAAAAAAAAAATAAGAAAATTGAAGAATTTAAATAATTTTACATGAAATTAAGAAAAAAAAGTCGCATACCCACTATACTTTTTTGTTTTTTTCGGGGATTTTCTTAAAAAATTTCCACGATTGTTTTTTTTTATACATGTAATCTTTCCCTAAAAAATGATGTTGATCGGAAATTTTCTTTCACTATTTAAAATAACGAATTTCTTTTTTTTTAATATTTAGCTCCCCCTCTAGAACAATTTTTGTCAAGTCTTGAGCAAGTCTGGCTCAAGATTCTTGATCAAGTAACTGCATCCAGATTTTGACAATTCTGGCACAATATACTGTCTACAAATTCTTGCTCAAGAATTGTCAAAGAAATACTACAGATACTTCGTCAAGATTCTTGGAAAAATCTTGAGCAAGAATGTAGCAAGAAAAATTGACAAGTAATCGAAAAGCGATCTCTATCATAATCAAATAGTACTTGTTAGAGTAGGTCAAGAGTCTTGACCAAAAATCTTGCGTAATTGCTTGTCAAATTGCTTGCTACAGACTTGACGAACAGACTTGACAAAGTATTGCTAAACGCTCTGCTTCCAGAATCTTGCTAAAGTCTTGCTCAAGTCTAGATACAGAATCTTGATTAATTCATTTGCTCAAGAATTATCCAATTCTTCACAAAGAACTTTGTCAAGTATTCTGGTCAAGAAACTTGTCCAAGTTCAGTGTTACTAGGGCCATAATTTTCCTATTTTTGGAGGGATCTTTTTGTTTCATTTCAGTAGGCTTCGGGTCCTTACAAAAATTAATTATATAATAATAAAACGTGACATACGGACATACAGATGGACGGACCGACTGACGGACGAACGGTCAAAAGGACAATTTTAAAAGTTGTTTAGAATCGTATGTTACGCACTTTGGTACAATTTTTTTTTATTTCTGTTTTTTTTTCTTTGTTCGGTATCCAAATTAAACGTATTATGCTCCTCTCCTACGAAGCTGCAAGGAGTATACCTAATAATCAACAAAATTTAACAGTTATCTACTTACTTATAAACTTGTTCTGTGAAAAAAGTCCAGTCAACGAGGTCTGTTAAAAAAGACATATGATAAAAAACTTAACTACCCGGGATCCCAAAATTTTTGGGGTTTTCGGGATTTATATTAGAAATTACTTTTTTTATAAAAAATCAAATTTCCCAAATGATATTTTTGTCTTTTTTTTGTAAAAACCACTCAAACAGAAAAAATAGTATAAAATCCTCGTTTCATTACACTATTTTCCCATTAAAAACTGGCCAGATGCAGCTCGTTTTTCAAACGGACGCGTGCGCCAAAAACTTCTATCATAAAACTACTATTTTAATTATACTTAGGTACTCTTAAAATTTTAATATTAAGACAGTGCACAAATAAACCTGGTAGGTAAATGTTCTTTTTCTATTTTGCGACTCTTATAAGCTCATAATCACACGCATTTTGCGTGTTCTTATATGCCCATAAGAGGTCGGTACTTTTTGTTCTTTTGGGTTTGGCAACAGACCTGGCCTATCGCTTGACGTTTTCCGTGCAAATGTCAATGTCGCTTGAAAGTTGAATTTTCTACAAAATTTTGTGTTTAGGTTATTTTTACCATGTTAAAATTGTGGCTTGGTTAATTGCAGTAAAAAAGAGAAGAGATGACTATAAAATATATCAAAATATCTTCTGTTCTTAGAATTTTAAACATGGTGTAAAATGTAATGCCAATCCAAAACAAAAATCCCTAAATCAGTCATCAATTTAAATGTAAGTTTTTTTAAATTTTAGAGCAAAATAGAAAAGATTGTAATAAAGCACTCGTTTCATAACACGTTTTAGAGCACTAGTACTTAAGAAAACTCGCGCAAGCGGCGCTAAAAACGTATGTTATGAAACTAGTACTTTAATATACTATATTAAGACAGTGCACAAATAAACCTGGTAAATGTTCTTTATTTTTGACAGATAATTATAACCTAATACCTACTAATTGTTTACCTATATATTATTTAAATACTCACCTAGCCACCTAACACGGTCTTCTCTCCTTCAAAACTTGATAGGTATGTACCAACTAAAGCACGTATATTGTAGGTATTGCAGGTATTATTCTATATTTAGTTATTATCTGACAATAAAAAAATATTCTCCTCAGATTAGGTTTGCACTTAATCTTTACTAATAGGCCAGTCAAAAACCGCAGTCGAAATAAGTATTACAGTTTTCTTCGTTTTTTTTTTCGTTATTGATTTTATTACTAATTTTAGAGTTATTACACTTTCTTTTGTGATGTGCGATATGCCAAATAAATGACGAATTTGAAGTAATATAAACTGTTGTGATGGTGAAGAAATCCATTTTAGTTAAGTAATGTTTATTTTTTAAATGGATACTTTGATGCGAAATAAAACAGAAACTCTCTTAGAAGAGCACAAATGCCTCAAGGAGATCTTTTTATAATGTATGATAAAAATCTCTTCATAGAATTGAACAAATGAACTTGTTACTAGGTCTGTTCGTTGGTGTTGCACTTTCTTGCTTTGACGTACACTTTTCGTCCAACAAAATAAGTACTGTATTTGTGCCCTAATTTTTATACATGACAAAAAATTTACATTACATGTAAAGTGCATAAAGTGCAACACCAACGAACAGACCTATTAACTGGCCTATTATTTAAAGTATGATTAGAATAAAAATATTAGTTTTAAGATAGTATTCCTAAATTATATTTTATTAGTTTAATATTTTTTTAATAGATGTCAGGAGACGTAGTCATTTATATTCAAAATTTTAAGATATATAGAAAAGAGTGGGGAAGTCAAGCTCGATTAATATAAACATAACTCAAGAACGAATTATCCAATAAACTCTTAATTTTCAGGAAAAAAACAATTTTCAAGAGATTCCTATTATTTTGGAAAATAATCCCCCCCCCCCCCATTTTTTTTTTATTTTCGAGATAATCAGAGTTAGGTCGCTTTATCTCTCCCAGATTTAATTAGGTAAAAAAATACTACTGTCAACAAAATAATACTTTCCCCTATAGGCTTAGGTTCATTAGTTAGTTTCTTTTTTCCTAAAACGAAAAATAAATTGAAACAATATGTTTTTGAAAAGTGTTTTCACCCCATTTTACCCCCTTACCCAACCCGATTTTTACGAAAAACAATCCCAAGCCTAGAACTTTGGATAATGAACCAGTGGTCCAATCTGAAGTCTTTGGCCCGAAGCGTTCTTGAGTTATCGTGGTCACAAATTTCCCGGACACACAGACCGACAGACAGATTTTTTTTTGACGGAAATCATATTTTTTGGATATAAAACGTCCAGAAACGTAAAAAAAGCAATAAAATTTTTTCGAAGTTTTTGTCACTAATGGGGAAAGTAAAAATAAAACAAAAAATTACACCGATGTAACTTTTTATTTTAATTTTTATACAGTTTATAATATATTTATATATCTGATTTAATATTAATTTTATAATATTGATTCATTAAAATATTTTTACAAGAATACACTGAATATATATAATATAATATATATATATAATTATATACATTTTCATAAAATATATATAATTTATAAACTAAAAAAACTTGTGCCAAGTTTTTTTGTCTACGATATCACATATGCATTTGGAACTTAATGCTTAAATTCTACATTTTTAATTATTTAATTTATATTTTAATTAAATATTTCTGCAGCGACAGCACGTTTTATTAACAAATTTAAGTAATAAACATAAAATATAATTAAATAATTAAAATTTAGGTAATTTTTGAGCATAATATAAGAGTATTTTTATGATACCCTTAAGGTAACTCACTTTACTTAATTCTGGTAAATTTTTTAACTCAATATTGCATGTAACATCAGAGCGATGTTGCAAAAATTGTAAAATGTTAGAAGACGTAACATCACACGAAAATATTTACGTGTAACATTGGAGTAATGTTACCTAAGTGTTACAAAGTAACCTTAAGGTAATGTTACAAAATATTTAAAAAGTAACCTTAAGGTAATATTACAAAATCGTTACAAAGTAACATTAAAACTTAAATTTTATTGCAGAACATTTCTAGAGTTAAATTTATTTGGACTGACGTTTATTACAAATAAAATCTACCACAGTCGCATTTTGCACCTATTTTACCATGTTAATTTACTATTATAGATGATCCGTAATAACGAATTACCAGGTAAAATGGATGACAATATCATAATATACGATAAACCCGACGGTATTTAGGAACCATTTTTTAATAAAGTAGATTTGAATAACTGTGACTTTGACTCTACTTTCTCGCAATGTTACACACAACATTTTTTAATGTTTCTACCAAAAAAAGTCAGTTATAGGCCCATTTTTTAAGCTTTAACTGCACAAAAGAAAAAATATTCTTTAAAGGCTAATATTAAGTATTTTTTGCATAAGTCTTTAAATGACATTTTTAAATTGGTTTTGGGCCAGATTTAAATAAAATTTTACTATAAAACTAACAATTTACAATAATTTATAAACTATATGTTACATAATAATAGATATATTTATAATCTCCATAGTAGGCATAGTGGGTAAGGCAGGGAGGGGTTATATTGCAGATTCTTACCATTTTTTTTGATATATTAAAAAATTATGTCAATATTGCCCTCCGCTACCTTATAAGAATTGGTAAAAATATTAATTGATTTACCGTTTAACAGTTTATTTTTTATTTTTTTTTTGGTAATGTTCACACATACGTCATGGCATGGGTTTGTTAAAAACCTAAACAATTGACACAAAAATTTATGAAACTAGGATTTGAGCGGCCTTTATATAAATATTCGGCCAGGCAGTAAATTCTACTCGCCCATTTTGTTAGAATACACTGCGAACACTACCACACATAAGTAGATAAATATTTTATTTTAAATAACTTTTTTATAATTAAATTTTTTATCCATATTTTTTAGACCAATGTATTAAAAAAAAAACGCCTTTTCCAGGTTCCAATAAAATAAACCTCAAAATCAGTGGGGCATGTCCAGAGTCCAAGAGTGATGTCCAAATTGTTCAAAAATTAGATTTTTATAACACTAAATATACATTATAAGGGAGATTAAAAAAAGTATATATACAGTGCGATTATAAAGTGCCGAACAGTTTAAAAAGAAAATTCTCTTCGTTTAAAGCCACGCCTCTGTTAGAGTTGTGCGCGACAAGCCCATGTGATTGCTATGTACAACAGCTCGGTGGCCAGTAAAAACGCATACAGCTTTCTTGCATTTTACTCATCGCTAATGCCAGTTTTGTATTAAAAAGTGTTCGGCACTTTATATTCGCACGGTATATAGCATGCGTCTTGTTTAAAATTGTGATTTTAATGATAAAAATGGGTTTATATTAAAATGTTTAATTCAAAGCATTAAAATTTTGCAATTAGGTTTATTTTTGTAACCAGATACATAAAAAAATTGGTCTAAAATATATAAGAGTATTGAAATTTTTAATTAAAATTTATTTACAATTGACCTACCAATGATTTACAAGAAAAACGTACACGGAAGCACAATTTTACCGTTCCAAGCAAAAATACAGTATCTGTAAATATTTTTTATCTATAGAAGATACTGCATATTGGCTAATGACGGCAGAATAAAAATCACAATCGCTTTATAAACTAAAAAAATCAGACATATTTACACTGTAAAAATGCGTGTAAATTTACCTATATTTATTGTGTTTACATGTAAAATTGACAATTTACATAGTAATGTAAAATTACATAAAAAATATTTGTTTGCATTAATTAATATACATATAATTATTTCACCAGAATATACGATATGTATTTTTACACAATAAATACAAACAAATGCATTTTTACATTCAGTTAAGTAATATATTACATAATATGTAATATTGCCTTAATAAATATGTAATAATAAGCCAAACGTTTCAATTATAAATGTAATATTACCTTTTAATATGTACATGGCTTCACGTAAATGTTTTTATAGGTAAATTCACATTTTTTTACAGTTTAGAGCCTTAAAGATATGAACATTGTGCATTGCACATTTACATTTTTATATGTAAAATCACCCAGAAAATGTTTAAATATTTTAATATAAATTTTGAGAATAAATGACGTATTTGGTAAGTTATACACTGAGAAAAATATAACATTTTATAAAGAATTCATATAAACATATACTATAATAATATAGATTTAATAATGTAAATTCACACATATTTTCTTGTAGTAAAGTTTCTAGTTTAATATACCAGTTCAACGGCAGCCATATTATATTTAAAAGTTCTCAAAAAATTTACGAGATGACACTACTGGCACTACAGAATTTTATCAATCGCCGAATTTTTCTAAATTTAACAGAAGAGCATATTATTTTTGATCAAATTTGTAACATGATATGATTTCATGAAAAAAAAAAATATATTTTTTTTCATTATGTTACTGGGGAAAAGTTTGCAATAATTATTTACTTTAATGATATGATTTATATTAATATATTTAGGTAATATCTTAAGTAACAGTAATATATATCAATGGTAAATTTACTCATATTATGGTATTATTATACATATACGATAAAAATATAATACTTTTTACCCTGTACATTTTTATTTTCTGGGTGATTGAAGGTAAATTTGCCCAGTTTTATTTTAAGTCTTAATTTATAAGGGATTCACTAATCAAGTTTTAATTTTTAAGGTATCTACAAATTACATAGGCAGTTTTTAACAGTTTTAACCTATAATTGACGTTTACTTAACATTATTTTGACGTTTTTTAAAAATTAATATTGTATCAGTAATTGGTAGATTTCTTGAAAACAGAAACGTAATTGGTGATTTGGGAACGTTCAAGTATCACGTAACGCAAAATTTGGCCATTTTTGACCTCCACCCCCCATGTAACGGGGCGTAACATTTTCAAGACCCCCACCCCCTCCCATTTGTTAAGTAACATTTTTTTTACAAAAAGTAAAGAAATTAAAATAAAATTTTGCTTTTAAACCGTTTTTTAACAGGTTATTGCTTCCGTGTTTTTAACCAAAAACCGGTCTGAGGTAATTCCGCAACCGGTTAACCGAAAACCGGTTATTGCCTATGATTTTCCACGTCTATTTTTTTTGTTTTGTTTGGAGGGATTTAGTGAACGCCGTGTGCAATAAAATTTGCAACGAATCCGTATTTTGAGGCCTAGATCATTGTTAAAATCGTGATTCAATAAACATTTATAATTTTATAATATTTTAAGTGTTACGTACATTTTTACTGACACCCACCCCCCCTGTAACGCGGCGTAACGTTTTCGAGAACTCCCACCCTCCCCTAGCGCGTTACGTAATACTTGAACGTTCCCTTTCTTAAAAATTAAAAGTTAAAAAAACTGATTATATTTACTTTAAATTAATTAAACTTTAAAAGAAAGTGACTTGTACACTGTATGTCAGTCCATCACTTCCAGTCTTAAAACTATAATAATAAATATATAAATATTTATTTAATATAAATCTAATTTATAATATAATATTAATATTTTAAGTATAATTGTCAACTTTTTCGTTTTGTTGTGAATATATGAACTATATCGGATAACACATTTTAAGCGAAACAGCCCAAGTAACTTCTTTAATAATATTATTTTTTTTTCTTTTAAAAACTTTTATTTTTAGGTAATTTATGTTTGAATAGTTTCTGGGTTAATTTTTTGAGTTGTATGTAAAAATTAACCTCTCTCAAAATTCTTTTCAAAAAAATGTAACCTTATCAGTTATTTAAGGCGTTTCGTTTCAAATGTAACACCCGGTATATGAAATATATAATAAATATGAAATATATAATAAGTCTTTCCCTTAGAACAACAAAAATCATGTGCGTATTAAATAAAAAATTACCATTTTTCTTTATTTACATTTAATAGTGTAATTTTTATTTTGTACCATTTTGTAAAAGTCTCGTTCAAAGCTTATCCGATCGTAGTAGAGTGTCTTTTAAGGAAATACTAAGAGTACCAAAACTACATAACCCGTAAATGATTTAATATAGAAAAACTATTATTCGAAATTTGAAGAGATTATCTTTATTTGTTAAAAAGTTTTAGCAAATACACCTGAACCCCCAGTTACTAATAGTTCCGGGAACTGGGGGTCGAAGTTTATTTGCTATAACCAATAAGCAAGAATAATGCGTTGTTGTCAGGTTTACGATAACAAATAATTCTTGACGAGTTTCTATTTTTTTTTTCATACTTTTCTTCATTAACAGATTAACTTGGTACACAGTTTTTTATCATTTCTTTTCATCATTTCGCACTTTTTTAAACAATAACATATTTTTCTTATTTAGCCCAAAACTCACATTTAAAAAGATATCGTTCTTTGAATGAGAACACTTTATTATATAAGCTAAATTTTTACAAAAACAAAGGTTTTCTATATTAAATCATTTAATAGTTATGTAGTTTTTTGGCACTTTTAGTACATTTCTTGAAAACCTCTCTGGACTGTAGTTAGCACACCTCGGAAAAGATCTATCGAATAATTCTCCAACCCGACACAGCGTGCTGCCGCGCTGTGTATCTGGTATAAAGTGTGCTTATCCACACTTCTCGAACACAACAAGCGAGTTTTGCAGCCGTTTTTCGCCCGTGCGCTTTTAAATTTTCTGTTTATGTGACACATAACTTGAAAACCCACTAACTATGGTAAAAACAATCAAATGCTTTACCTTTATATGTAATTTTCAAGTCATTTCGGAAAGCACTCTTGACCAGTTTTTAAAATAAAATGTTTGCATTTTATTTGGCAATTTCATAAATTAATGAAATATTTCAATTAAACTTAAGACTTAAGACTTAACGTGAGTTTACCATGGCGCTATCGGGATATGACTCTAGATTCTCTTGAAACATACTGTTGTTGTTTTGCTCCCTTGATGTTGTTGTTGTAGTCTCTTCAGTTTGCTCTAACTCTACGTTGTCATCACTCTCTATGTCTTGGAATCTGCAAAACAAAAACAAGTCGTGAAGATATGTAATGCTTCGCATTCCATCATATACTATTCACAGCGGATGGTATATTGCATTTTTTCAAATCCTTGTTTTACTCAAGTCAAGGCTTGTTTTACCTAGGCAACCAATAAAATCACTGAACTCATTTATTATTGACCGTTGTTAAGCATTGTTTATTGACGACGGTCAATAATGAAAAATTTTTGAGGCAACTACTAACTTTTTTCAACTTATTTGTCAAACTGACAGCTATGTCAAAATAATTTTTAAACTTTATTTTTAACTGATATTTGGAGTTACTAGCTTTAGGTAGTAGAAAAAATATTATATGCACCACGTATGCGAACTGTCTTAAGTGTTCTCGACTGATTATTTGCT
>OY294051.1:1426268-1485355 GCA_958510825.1 Brachypterus glaber | reverse complement strand
TAACTTGTACATAATACATTAATATAAAAATACTCTGGGCACATCATAGAAGACGGTAAAACAAAAATACACAAGGCACATCATAAAAGATGGCAAATTCGCTGCACTGGAATGTGCCAAGAAAGAAACATCCGTCCCATTCAAAGGCCACGCTGTAACTGAAAACTAAACTTAAAAGCGGTGTTGACATTTGCACGGAAAACGCCAAGCGATATTCTTTTGTCCTGTCTTGCCAACCCAAAAGAAAAAAAAGTACTAACCTCTTATATAGGCCTATAAGAACATGAAAAACTGCGTGTGATTATGAGCTTATAAGATCGATTAGTTTTGAGCTTATGTCCAAAATTAACCAGATGAGGTTTTGGCCTCAAATGCAGGTTCAGCGCCTAAAAATATATATGAATACTATGGTCTCCGAAAGAGTTTTTGACCTTTTTTTTTCTATGGCTGTGTTATTTTATAAGTATGTGATTTTTTTTATTAACTATAGATACATAATTTTCCAAAAGAGTATTTTTTCACCTTTCACATTTTAGGTTATTGGGCGATAAAAAATAACTATATATTTCTCCACCAGCCTTCTTTGTTAATGTTGATAGAAAAATAAAATGAAAACGGAAAACACTTACGTGTAATGTTTTTCTTCTCCCCTCATTTCACAAATGACGTTCGTTAACGCCATTATGTAATTTTTCGCTAATGTTAATGTTTCTATTTTGGATAGTTTTCTCTCCATTTTTATGTGTGGAATTACTTCTCTAAGTTGCTGAAAAAAGAAAAAAAAAACAAAGTTATCTAACTGTCAACATTAATTTCTTTTTATTTAGGTTAGGATAGAGAACCATTATACCGGGTGTCCCAGCCAAAACAGATCAATCGGTTTTTAGCGTTATTACACGGAAAAAAAAATTATAGCTAAGAGCGCTATAACACACATACCAAGCAAATTATAATCGCTTATTATATAAATACAAGGCTTTCTCTTACAATTATGGCAGTCAGTGTAAAAATTTATATGAAATACTTTATTTGTTTAGTGAATAATAAAATATAACAAATAGTATGGCATTTATAGCTTAAATAGATTTAATTATTGTCCGTGCTAATAATTTTTATAATATAATAAAATTTCTGTAAATTTATAATAGTGCCTGTAATAAATATAATCGTGTCTGTAATATATATATAATCGTTTCCAATTTATTTTTAACATTATTAGTTATTGTGTCTAAAGAACTTTCACTTTCGGGTTTAGACCGTGTTAATGGATTTTCACTCCATTAACACGGTCTAAACCCGAAAGTGAAAGTTCTTTATATCTTAATGGCCGTGAAAGCTTAAAATCTAAAAGTTATTGTGTCCCTTATAATCTATAGCTTAAATCACTATAATTTGCCACTGTTACCAAATATCTTATAATGTATAGCGCAGAGCCCACTAATTTCTTTCCGTGTATCATATAACTATTAAAATATTTTTATCCAATACATACATACAGATAATAAGACAATTACCAGCTTTATTTTAAATAGATAAACTGAATAATAACCTTCGCGTAGCTTTTACTTTATTGAGTGGATAATTATTTATTTTACCCACTCAACTGTCACTTATCAAATTATTTTCTTGTAAATGTCATTAAAATTTTTAATAAAAATATGAATTCCTAAGCTATTGGATAAAACCTTGTATGGCACTCAAGGGTAAACCGGTATTGCTCTCTCGAAAATTGACCTGCTTGGCTGACGCCTCGCAGGTTAATTTTCTCATTGGCAATATCTTACTTTACCCACTAGTACCATAAATAACTATTTTTAGTACAACATTTTTGTTTATTCACTGACTCATAAATTTTATTTCGTTAGCTTTAAGCAAAAAAATCGATTGATTCGTCTTAGCTGGGAGACCTGGTAATACCAGCCAGCCAGACTTAGCCTGGTATGTCTAAAATGACATTACCAAGTGAAAAATTATCTTTTTGATCATGTATTGTAAGCAAAAAGTATATTTCTAATCTTATAGGAAAATTAAATATTTTCCATTCGATAGATGGAAATTACATTTTCTTATAAGGTTAGAACAGTTTTTTATTTACAATCATATAAAATATAAAATATTAGGAAAATAATTACATTTAAATAAATGTTTGGTTATGTTACTCAAAATGACAATCATAGCGCGCCATCTATGAGGTAAAATCTAAAGCCAAATAAGGTTAGAAAAGAGCTCTTTTCTGCCCTTGGTTAAAAAGTAAATAAAATATATATATGTAATTTGCACCATTTTATAATGCACAAAAAATACATTTTACTGTATGATTGACAATTAATAAAAAGGTTTCCTTACATTAAAAGACGTAATTGGGTGCTTTAAAAAGGTTCATTATAAAACTAAAATTAAACAACAATATTTACCTCGAATGCGTCGTTTAACGAATGCATTCTCATTCTTTCTCTCTCGTTGCTTTCCAGTCTTCGTAAGTTTCTCTCTCTCGCACTAATACAGGTTTTCCGCCTGCGGATCGTGACTCCACTGGACGCACTACCGCTTGACGCACTACCTAAAAAAATACATTATAATAAAATAATAATGAAATAAAATTATAAAATAATAATATATTATTATTATGGAACAGATATATTATAGAGCAAGGAATTTATTGAGCAGATAAGTAATAACGTGGAACCATTAAAAGGTTTAAATTACTCTAACATCTTGATGTTATGATGTTAGTGATGTAATGAAGTAAGGGTAAAGAAAGTAATGATGTTATACTGCCATACATATAGACTTTTTCTAAATATACCCGGACAACATCCATAAACTCATATAGGCCTCATGAGAGTATCATGTTATGATTTTGTGATCATGTTGTGAGTTTGTTATGAGTTTGTCATGAGGTGTATACATTTAACGTTAAATCATTAAATGATGTCATAATGATTTCCACGTGAAATAGCAAATGTTGCCCGGGACCAGATTGAGAACGATTGCCGAATAGTACAGTCTCCTGTAATGTTTCAATTTCAGTGCACTTGCCAGCGTTATGCTATAGGTGGCGCCACATGTTATTTTCTACCACTAACTAAACTTTTTAAACGAATAAAGGAATACTAGTATTAAAAGGCAGCTGTCTTTATAAGGATATACTACTAGTAATAACTAGTAATTAACTTACTAGTCAGCTAATTCGATACACATTACCGCTGCTAGATCTTCATGTCATGATCTCGTAATGACTTTACAATGAGGAGTCATCTGTATGCGTACATGAACTCAGAGAAAATCATGAAATAATGTCATAATGACTTCCACGTGAAATAGCAAATGTTGTCCGGGTAGATGTTATGGGATATTTATGGTATACAGCAGATAGGTTAAAGAGATGTTATGGAGTAATAATACTATGGAGTAGATATGTTGCGAAGAGAAGATGTTATAGTGTAAAACTTTAACATCTCTAAAATCTGGGTATTATAAAGTTGAGATTTTATAGAGTAGAGATATGGAAAATAGAGACGTTATACGGCCATAATTTTATTTTTTTTTTGTGTGAGAAAAGCGCTATTTTTTCAAATAAAATTTATTTCAATTTTCCCTGCTGGAAAATCCTGATTGATATCCGTATTTGTATAATTAATAATACTTAAATAATCGTTGCAGGGTTTTCCCATTTTCAAGCAAACGTAATACAAACGTTTTGTTTGTCTTATATCAATACTGTTTGCTTTTAAACGGGAAACCCCGGAAAACGAATAGAAAAACATTATTTGAGGCATGTAGGATAAAAAGGTGATAAGTCCAAATTTTTCCGATTTTGCTCAAATACGAACATGTCCAAGATAATATAAAAATACAACTGCTTACCAAATTTCAAGTCTCTAGCTAAAAGCGTTTTTAATACGTTCGCTGCGGTGCCATTTTAGAAAAAAATAAGTTGATTTCAACAAAAAAAATTGATTTTATACTTTATGAGAAAGTAAAAACCTAAGAAATATTCTCGGAACTTAAAACAAAATAGGATCTTTCTTTATTTCATTTATTTACTTGCCCCTTGCAAAAAAAAATGGATGATAAGGCTTTTTATACTAAATACTTTGGGACCATACTTATAAATACGTAACGCATCTAGGGGGGGGGGGGTAGTGCGTTACGAGTGGGCAGGGAAAGGTCCGACTCAGCGTTACGTAATGCTTTTTATTATTTTTAAAGAAACAAAAGTGGTTGTCGATTTGATTATATTAAATAGACAAACTATCAGTAATTAACCCGGCGTCTGACACGTGGGGTGTCACAAACCCCAGAGTCCAAATATTACTCCGTAACTATTTTATTTTCGCGCCAAGCGAAGACAGCGCCTCAGTACCTTTCAATCGCTTTTTAATTTGCACAGTGTAGCATGAACGGCAGTATAAATATTGAAGCATTAGAGGACACGTCTTTTTGAAGTCGCCTGGGGTTTCTGACACCCCACGTGTCATAATAAGTAATATTTATTTTCCTACAACCTAGCTAGTAGTTAGTGCCTATTTTCCACCCGTTGCCTATGACAATGGTTGAAAAGTGAAAATTAGTTGATTTTTTACATCTGCTGTCAGAAAATGAGTAAACGTGAAACACATAACCTTAAATTGACAAATTAATATTTTAAGACAATTTTTGCGTCTTTTGGATGTTTAGGTCGTAGAAAAAATAATATACCGACCTCGACGCAAACTATTTCGGTGGACTTCGAAAGATTTTTTACTCGGCTGCGTCTCATAAAAAAATAAGCACTCTCTTGCACTGAAAACTAGGTTCGCGTACTCGGTGCGTAATATACTATTATCTTCCTGTTTCTCCTGTATTTTTCAGTCATATTACGATTACTTAAAGTAATTTATTTTGAACACTACCTATAATATTTAAAACTTTATAATTTATGTTATTCATTTAGATCTTTGTTTGGCAATTTTAAACGTTATTTTTTTTTTAGTTAATAGGGAACAAAAAGCTTTCCTATTTTTTTTTTTAAATTTGATTTATTTTTGTTAACCGATTAAAAATAAACATATATGTATTTAAGATTTTTAAAATTATTTTTAGGTATATTGTATATTGTATAACTCGAATATTTTACTACATTTTATATAAAATTTATTAAATAAAGCAAAAACGGTCCCATTTATTGTTGGGGTTTATTACACCCCACCTGTCGTTACTTGTAAAACTAAACCACCTGTCAGACGCCGGGTTAATAAAGTACAAGTTAGATTATTTAAAATTATCAAATTTAATTAATTTTAAAATGTCTCGATTTTCTCCCTTATAAGTTATAAAACATTATACTATTTTCGCGCGGAATATTGTCTATTCCATACTAGTTATAGAATATTATATTCTATAACTAGTATGGAATAGACAATATTCCGCGCGAGCGGAAAGTTTGTCATACGAGCCGGTAGGCGAGTATGACGGTCCCGTGAGCGCGGAATGACTATTCCATACGTGTTGTAGACTCTACTTTTTCTTCGACTGCATATATGAAACACTGTATGGCTTTAAATTGCGGACAAGGTTAAAAACAATGTTTTTTTATGACTCGACATTGTAAATGCAACAAAACACATATTATTAAACAAAGCAATTAATGTTATTTAATAATTTTATCAAATCAGTACTTGAAAAAGATTTTTATTTAATTTTAGCACATATTTAAAAAATATAATGCAAAAATTGAACGTTATGTCAGATTGTTGTGATAGATATCAGGTTTAAATATTTAACAATAGATGGAGCAGTTTTAATTTTTTGAACTATATTGATAATAAACTAGTCAAATATTAAGAAAAACTAATAAACTTTAAGTAATTTTAACGCAAAACTTTAAATTGCATTAAATTATTCAATATTTCATGGTAAAATAAATATATTTTTGCTAATTTTGCTACAGTTTTCTTTACTTTTATAAACAAGTGATGGTACTACATGTGCTCATTCTAAAACTTGATACGGAATATTCATACCGTATCTAGAGCTAGAATGGATTCATTCTGTCTTTAAAAAGTGTGTGTATTTGCTTAGATTCTAAAGCAGTCGAAGAAAATAGTATATTTTCTACGACTGCTTTAGAATGTAACCAAATACACACACTTTTTAAAGACAGAATGAATCCATTCTAGCTCTAGATACGGTATGAATATTCCGTATCAAGTGTTAGAATGAGCACATGTAGTGCCATCTCTTGTTTATAAAAGTAAAGAAAACTGTAGCAAACTTAGCAAAAATATATATATTTTCTTAATATTTGACCAGTTTTCTATCAATTTAGTTCAAAAAATTAAAACTGCCCCATCTATTGTTAAATATTTAAACCTGATATCTGTCACAACAATCTGACATACCCTTCAATTTTTGCATTAAAATTTGTAAATATGTGCTAAAATTAAATAAAAATCTTTTTTAAGTACTGATTTGATAAAATTATTAAATAACATTAATTGCTTTATTTAAAAATATGTGTTTTGTTGCATTTACAATGTCGAGTCACAAAAAACATTGTTTTTAACCTTGTCCGCAGTTTAAAGCCATACAGTGTTTCATATTTGCAGTCGAAGAAAAAGTATAGTCTACAACACGTATGGAATAGTCATTCCGCGCTCGCAGGACCGTCATACTCGCCTGCCGGCTCGTATGACAAACTTTGCGCTCGCGCGGAATATTGTCTATTCCATACTAGTTATAGAATATACTATTCTATACGTATTTTAAGTATTGCGCCTTTGTGGTTTGACTTTTTATTTACCTCCATGTTTCCGTCGTTTTTTTCCTGTGGCTTCGTCACTACTCGACTCTGTGAGATCATCTCTGTGCTTCCTCAACTCCATTTCCTCCACGTCAATGTCTTCCTCCTCTTCTGGCCACGGCGCAGTCATTTCTAATGACCGCATGGTGATGTGTCACTTATTCTGTAACAAGAGAGATACAAAATTAGAAAAATACAAAAAAAACCCTACAAAAATTTTATATTTATGTGTTGAAGGATGTCTGGGACCCTAACATGAAAGATTCTGCAGTAATAGTAGTATTATAGTCCTCACAACCAACCAAGCACGTCACGTGATTATATGTCTTTCCCACCTTGCCGTTTTGGTAAAATGTGTTAAAATTAATTAATAAAAAAAATATTTAAAAATTATACAGTTTTAACCCCTAAATGTTTAAATTTTATAAAATAAGCTTTGTTGCGGACCTATATATCTGTAATTTGTTTGGTCTTTAAGAGACAGGCTCAGTGCCTATGGCTCATTTATCTAAAATTTGAATTAATTTGAATGGATAATTGGGGGAGTGAGTCTCTGCTCACTGATGCTGATTTGCATCTGTCATGATTTTTGGGTGTTGCAACGAGGAAGGTGGGAGGGGGATTTGGGGGGATGGAGTAGGGATTGGAGGGAGGTGTGGGGGGAGTGAAACTAGTTCACTGGTGCTGGAGATGCACCTGTCCTGTGTTTGTGGGCACCATTACTGGTTGAGGACATTTTTGATCTTTTTGTAAGTGTAGTGGATTTCATGATCGTAATCTAGAAAATTTGAGATGAGGGGGTTTGGGTGGTCTAAATTGTCTTGTATAAAAGACTTACTGTATCGGATGATTTCCGTTTTTAGGAGGGGCATGTCGAGATCTCTGTGAATTTGGTTGTTCCGCATGAACCAGGGGGCATCAATGCATATTCTGAGTACCTTGTTTTGAAAGGCCTGAAGTTTGGCTGAGAGCGTTTTTTTAAGGGTGATTTTATTCCAGGCTGGTGCTCCATAGAGGAGTACTGGCTTTAGAGTTTGGTTGTAAAGTAGAAGTTTGTTTTTAATTGATAGGGGGCTCTTTCTCCCTATAAGAGGGTAGAGTTTTGAGAGGCGGGTGTTTGCTATTTGGAGGGTATTTTGGACGTGCTGATCCCACGTAAGATTTTTGGATAGGGTAATGCCAAGGTATTTGGCATGGTTTTCCCAGTTAATGGCTTGGCCGTTTATCTGAATGGGTTGGGGTGGGCCTCTTCTAATCCTAGAGATTAGAATGCCTTTTGTTTTGTTAGCGTTTACTTTGATTTTCCATTTGGAGAACCATTTTATTAGGGCATCCATTTGGCGCTGGAGGGAGGTATGGATGCGCTGGGGGTTTTTAGCTTTTGCTAGGATGCCGGTATCGTCGGCGAACAGGGCTATTTCAGTAGCCTGTGTTTTTGGGATATCTGCGGTGAAGAGATTGTACAGAAGGGGGGATAGTGGGGAGCCTTGTGGAACGCCAGCTTCGATGGGGCGAGTGCTGGACTTAGAGTCGCCTATTTTGATTTGAAAGTCTCTGTTGCGGACCTGAAGGGTCAGCGCTACATTTATATTAGACAAAGAAACGATTTCTACAAAGAGAGAGAGAGAGAGAGAAAGACAAAAGTACTAAGAACTTAAAATAAAGTAACCAGCCAACATCTCGGTTTGTTTGTAAACAAATAGTAGGTATATTCAGGCCTGCACAATAACAATTACCAGTAACTGGTATTTTTGTCTCTGTTAGAACAAAGATGTGATGTAAGACAGACGAATGTTTATGTTGTCGACGTTTTTTTAAGTTTTTACGAATGAAATGCCTATTCTAGAGAGAAGAGTTATTAGTTCGTTGTGCAGCGGTGACCATTAACCGAATTTAGTATGAATTTGTCTTAAAATGTGTATTTTTTACAGTGTACCTAACTTTAATTAAAACCATTTTAATTTCTTTATAAATTGTAGATTAAATATAGCTAATTTCTATTGAAAGCCTTAATTGAAATTTATTAAAAGCGCAAAATAAACAGAGTGAGATTAAAGTATCAAGAGCTTTTGATAGGAAACAAGGAAACTCGGAAAATAGCTATTAACTACACTGATAAAAATTGATTAAAATTTTTATAACACCGAGAAAAAATATATTTGTAGCAAAGATAATTGTAATCATTATTATCAGTCTATTTGCCTTAAATATTCTGTA
Source organism: Brachypterus glaber (assembly GCA_958510825.1). Lineage (NCBI taxonomy): Eukaryota > Metazoa > Arthropoda > Insecta > Coleoptera > Kateretidae > Brachypterus > Brachypterus glaber. The sequence goes on along the minus strand of OY294051.1, from coordinate 1,476,354 downwards.
CAAAAACAAATAAACTATTTATAGTAAACCAGCTGAACAGTTGCAAGCACTTTGTTAAAACATCGGCACTAGGCAATAATTAGAAACGTTATGAAAAAGAAAGTTGTGTGATCACGTAAACAGGCAGCCATTAATATACCTGCATAATTTCCTAAAGTTTGAAAGTCTGTATCTCCAAAACGTTATATTCTAGCAAAAAACTGTGTATAACATTTTTTATATAGCTTAAAAACAGCTTTCATTTAAAATATAATTTTTGGAAATCGAGTTATAAATAAGTGAGATATGCTAAAAAAACCTTTTACTGCTTTAAACGCCAATATCTCGAAAAAAATGCATTTTAGGAAAAAATAGTTTGTAACATATTTGACCAATATAAAATTGTTCATATCTATTTAAAATCGCTTGGTTTTCGACTGTTCTTTTTCTTAGATATAGAAGGTTTAACAAACATAAATTAAAAGCTAAAACTCTAATTTGACGACAATCGTGTTTTGAACTTTTGATATTTCAAGAAAATTGTCTCTGACCTTTAGACTTATTTTTTAATTTTAATTGTACAAAAACTGCATGTTTTACTGCACAGTAGTTAAACTTTTTGCTAAAGCGCCTTATGAACTATTAAAAATATAATGAAAGGAAGAGCTGGTTAAAAAATTGGATCTAAATCCAATTTCTAAAACAAAAACTAAAAAAATATCAAATATATGCAAAAAAATAGTTAGAGTTGTATTATTTAATTGTTTTAAATTTGAATTCGATATCTCAACTCGTTCAAAAGTAAAGAGGGTGGTGACTTTTGGACCGCAATGTATACGTATAAAATTTAACACATTAGTTTATATGTATATTCGTGACAATCTGAGAATGCGACTCTGACGTCACAGCGCATAAATTAAAAAGCACTCTGTAGTATAACTGAAACTTATTTATTAAGACTTAATACATAATTACTATATAAAAAATGTATATAAATAAAAATCATTTATTAAATCTTAAGAAATAAGTTTCATTTACCCTACAGAGTGGTATTTAGTTTAAGCGCTGAGTCGCATTCTCAGATTGACACGAGTACATAAATAACTGTTATGTCAATTTTATGTTTGCCTATCATAAAGCAAGAATAATTTATTAAAAATATAAATATTTTTTTATTGGTAATAAAAATATAGGTAAAGTATGGCTTTGCTTTGTTTTGTTATTGCAAAATAAGAATTTTCATTGAAAAGTTTTGAATAGCTAGTTCAAGTTATGATTGAAATAAATATAAATAAAGTTCCATTTTTATGATACAAAACGCATATAAATTGAAAATTATTGATACGTATACTGGCGGTAATTCAGCAATAAAGTGAAGTTAAATTTTAGACAGGATGTCCAAAAACCCTGTTGACAAATGGAAACCCCAGATACTGGACGTAATTTTATGTTGATTTTACCTAAATTACCTTTATCCAAAAATGCTTCCTAAGGGAGCTACAGCTCTTTGAAAATGGAGCCTTCACGTCAGTTTTTTTCATAATTCTCAATTCTCTATTGGTATCACAAAATTTGTGAAATTTAGTGTTTCACTTGAAATAAACCGTGCGATTATAAAGTGCCGAACACTTTTTAATGCAAAACTGGCATTAGCGAGGAGTAAAATGCAAGAAAGCTGTGTGCGTTTTACTGGTCACCGAGCTGTTGTACGTAGCAATCACATGGGCTTGTCGCGCACAATTCTAACAGAGGCGTGGCTTTAAACGAAGAGTATTTTCTTTTCAAACTGTTCGGCACTTTATAATCGCACTGTATATATTTCAAGTGAGACATTTGTTATTTCAAATTTTTATATAAATGTGATTTTGTTTGATGCACCGTTTTCAAGTAAATTTAAATGTGAAAGAATAGAAAAACCTTTTTATCTTCAAGGAAGTAAAAGTGCGAAAATACGAGAATAGGGCACAAATAGTGTTATGAAACGAGTGCTTTATACAATTTTTTCTATTTTGCTCTAAAATTTAAAAAAACTTACATTTAAATTGATGACTGATTTAGGGATTTTTGTTTTGGATTGGCATTACAGTTTACACCATGTTGAAAATTCTAAGAACAAATAATATTTTGAAATATTTTATAGTCATCTCTTCTCTTTTTTACTGCAATTAACCAAGCCACAATTTTAACATGGTAAAAATAACCTAAACACAAAATTTTGTAGAAAATTCAACTTTAAAGCGACATTGACATTTGCACGGAAAACGTCAAGCGATAGGCCAGGTCTGTTGCCAAGCCAAAAGAACAAAAAGTACAGACCTCTTATGGGCCTATAAGAACACGCAAAATGCGTGTGATTATGAGCTTATAAGAGTCGCAAAATAGAAAAAATTTATATTTTTTCAATAAAAGCTTAATAGAGCTTGCCATGAAATTACACATTAAAATAATTACAAGACAAAAGAATATCAATTAAATAATAAATATAGCCTTTTATAAAAATGTCAGTAGGTGTATCTATAGATATATACATTTTATCGCTTTATTATTAAATAACAGTTACTGTCAAACAGAGGTAAACAATATATTTTTATTAATGCTATTAATTTAAGCTGTATTGAGCTATATCTGTTCCAATTTTCTATATTTAGAGTAATAATAAGTTTCTATATTGACAATAGCCAATTTTTTGTCGGGTCACCGGAACTAACCAGGTTACTAAAACTCGTTTTTGTGAGAATCGGTAACATACGGTAAGTGAGGGGAAGCGATGACGTCACTAACCGGCAGTAACCGCGTCTAACACAGGTTAGGAGGTGAGTTAGATACGGTTAACCGTAAAAACTTAACCTATAAATTGTTTATTTACACCATAATTCACAGGCCTTTGGGAATTTTTCTCGATTTGTATGCAAAATGTAAAAAATAGAGTAGGTAAGGTATTTCAACTTTTATTTTCCAACTTCTAATGCTTATGTGGTTTAAAATTAAATTCTTATATAAAAAACTATTTAAACTTATCATTGTTGTTTATTACCTTCCCCATGAGCAAATAAACTGTAGTTTAAGTGCTTTTTCATCATATCTTATCCAAAAGAAATATAAAAAATATATACCTTATCAGTTTTTTGGGAGAAGTTAGGTTAGGTACTTCTCAAAACCTCAAGAAAATAACCAATGCATTTTTGTGAGAACTGTCGGTTATAAGAATTTAGTGGTGGGAAAAAGTCCAAACCATACGGTTAACCGGTGTTTCCACAAAAAATTGGCTAATAACTGTGAGTTTCGGTTAATATATTGGTCAAAGGGGTTCGCAATGCCAACCCGACATATAGAAAAAAAAATAGAGAAATATGGTGTTATAGAAAAACGTTAACGATAAAACGGTAAGATAGAGTAACAAAAGAAAGCGTATTGGAGAGAATTGGAAAAAGCATATTTTATACAAAGGACTATACTGCCGTCGAAGCAGGAAGCTCGTATCCGACATTTTGAGTTTTTTGACACTGATACTTTGATGATAATTTTTTGTACGTAAATAAAAAAAGCCTGATATTTTTGTCAAAAGAAAAGAAAAGTCTTCTCGATAATTCTTTAATTCTATTTATTTATTTATTTATTTATTTATTTATTTATTTATTTATTTATTTATTTATTTATTTATTTATTTATTTATTTATTTATTTATTTATTTATTTATTTATTTATTCTATAAATGTATATTTCGTCCCTAACCGAAGTGAGACATATTCAGGTCAAATACTAAAACACGTCAAAATGTTACAAGTTGTAACTTACAACATCTTCTTACAACATTTCGTCATCAAGATAGAAAAACAAACAATATAACCAGAAATTTGGACTTCGGGGATGGGAATTCCCAGACCACTTCGTTGTGACCCGAATTTCCTGATTACAGGAAGAAAAAATAGGGCACAAATACATATTTGTATCGAGCTGGCCAAATTGCAAAGGAAAAGGCCACGATTCTTTGAAAAAGAAGAAGAAGAAGAAGAAGAAGAACTTACAACATCTGTTATCAAATGTCATATTATTAAAATAAACGTCCACAATACAATACAATGGGAGGCATAGCGTAGTGGCTAGCGCGTATGTATAGCAAGTCTACTATCGTGAGTTCGATTCTCACTGGCGCCGACTTGCCTTTTTCAGTTAATTAATAATTGAAATTTGGCGAAGGCGCTAAGTGAAACGGACACTCCCTAGAAACTGGTTCGAAAGTCAGTATAAGCCGGTGGTTCCCTCTACTACTAGCCCACACAAGTCCTGGACTTAGGGGATGCTTGATTAAGTAGAATAGTACGAGGTTAAACAAACAAACAAACAAACAAACAAACAATCCCAGGCATCGTTAACACCAAATAAATAATAAATTACAATTTCACAAATTGTTTTAACTGTCATTATCAACGAACTAAAAACTCTTCACTCTAGAATAGGCATTTCATTCGTTAAAACTGACAAAAACGTAGCCAACATAAACATTCGTCTGTCTTACTCGCACATCTTTGTTCTAACAGAGACAACAATACCAGTTACTGGTAACTGTTATTGTTCAGGCCTGAATATACCTACTATTTGTTTACAAACAAACCAAGATGTTGGTGATACTTTATTTTAACGGTATGCGTATTCTAGAAAGAAGAGTTATTAGTTGGTTGGTCATTATTCATTTAGTTACCCAGTTTACAGAAAACTACATTATCTTTTTGTTTTAAATATTGCAATTTTATTCCTATATTATTAAACCATTGGAATTTATACGGATCTATGGTAAATCTTGGCTAATATCCGCAGTACAATTACTAGAACGGTATTACACTTTTTTTTACTGAAATTATAGTTTTTTTATAATTGCAAATTGTTCTGTAATACTTTTGAAAAGCAGTTAAATACAATAAAGAAAATGTACTAACCTTGGTTTAAATTAGCTATTTACGAGACAAGGTCGGAACGAAACTTTTTGGAAACCCTATAAGTTATTTTGTTCTTAAAAACTTTTATGATAATATATTATCAAAGTAAGTGTCCTTGAATGAATAGCACGGGTTTTTGAATGAAGATCAGCTCTCTTCATTCAAGGACATTGACTTCGGTTCAAAGAAATGCTAGCCTTGAAATAAGAGAATATGGCTTTAAAAGACACGTGTCTTTTGTTCAAGGAATCATTTTTTTCTGTGTAGAAATCGGTTTTTCATTATTTCGCATATTTAAAAAAATATATTTCGTCGTATGAGAACAACAAGGTTTCAACTGTATATAAATTGTAGATTTGAGTCAACGAACTAATAACTCTTCTTTATAGAATACGCATACCGTTAAAATAAAGTATCGCCAACATCTCGGTTTGTTGGTAAACAAATAGTAGGTATATTCAGGCCTGAACAATAACAGTTACCAGTAACTGGTATTGTTGTCTCTGTTAGAACAAAGATGTGCGAGTAAGACAGACGAATGTTTATGTTGGCTACGTTTTTGTCAGTTTTAACGAATGAAATGCCTATTCTAGAAAGAAGAGTTATTAGTTCGTTGATTTGAGTTATGATTAATTAAAACTTTAAAATCATGAAATTTACCTTAAATTTTATAATTGACTGGTGTATTATGCTGGGATGGGCTTATGTTAGGATAAATTAGTACCTATAATACACATTTTGTTGTTATTTTAAATATTAGCTATAATAAATAATCAGTTGGAACTTTGATCAAAGTTTTTGGGTTATCGATAACCTAAAAATCTATAAAAAATAGCAGTACAACAGTGTTCTAACTGAGTTAGAATCGTTTTGCATTAAATTCACATGTTTTTTTGGCTGTTTATTCTCGCTCATTCGAGACGGCTGATGAATTGTGTGGTTAAATAAATGTGTGTTTAAATAACTTGTTCAATTATTTACTCACGACAAATAATACACAATTACACGCTTTTAAAATAAATGATAGTTTTAAGATTGGTATTTCGTAATTTTGAAGTAATTTATTTGAAAAAAGTCGTAGATAAAGTAATTTAGTGGCCATTATTATTGGTTATGTTTATGTATAATGGCTATAATTGGTTTTCTATAACCAATTAAAATGGCTGTTCTATGGTGCCTATTAACACTAATATATGGCTATAATAGCCAGGCTATTTTAATATTTATAATTATAATAACGATTATAATCGTAAATAGACTATTGTTTAAACACTTTATTTGTCAAATTAAAACAAATATTAAATTTGTATCATAGAGATGGAAAGAGAACCATTAGTCCAGCCTGCGCAAGATTATTTTGTGACAGAACGGGGCAGCGAAATGACGTAACGCAATATATCTGACCTTGCGCAGTACGCATCTCTATCAGCAGTGAAATGCTGGCGGTCGTAAAACAATTCATCACCCCAGTATTTATTTGTCTTATCTCCAAAAATCCCCTAGTAAAAATCTTAAAAAGTCCAAAAATAGAGATATGGCAAACCAATACTGGGGTGACGAATTATTAGTAGTTTGTTTATACTGTCAGTACTGTCAGATGGTCGTTTGTTACTGTTCATTTTTCGACTTCTACACTGTTTTAATTGTTTTTTTTTTGCTGCATTTGTTTATAACTTTAAACCTAACCTGTATTGTTGCTTTATGAAGAGCAAAGGATCAATCCCTGGTGTACTCAAAGTAGGTGTACAAAATCCCGAAAAATTCTTATAAAATCATTTTAAAAAACTATTTCGATGTTTCTTCGTGGATATTTATTTTTTTTTTGTTGAATTTTTTACAATTTTTATTTGACACACAAATCTAAGGTTAAAAATACTCGTCAAAAACATCAATAGTAGTGCGCATGTGCAAGTTTATCTCAGATGCGCTAGGCACATTTATCACAGTATTCCGCAACGGCTTTGGAGGTCTTTCCTTGTCTATGATTTGTATATACATGTTTTTGTCCGACTTGATTATCTCAGTCCGTCTATAGGTTGATTCAGGCATAATTTTTTTATTTTTATTTATTAATAAACAAGGTACAAAAATTAGCACTACTAACTAACTAAGCAATTCTGTCCTTTTTATTGGTCAGATGAGAAGCTATCTTTCTTTTTGGCCATCTAAAACGACAGAACGGCTAAGTTTAGTTAGTGATAAGTATACCTGAATCAGCCTTATGAGATATAGCCCGGGTAATAGTTATTTATGGTACTAGTGGGTAAAGTAAGCTATTGCCCATGAGAAAATTAACCTGCAAGTCGTCAGCCAAGCAGGTTAATTTTCGAGAGGGCAATATCGGTTTACCCATGAGTGCCATACAAGGTTTTATCCAATAAATAGCTTAAGAATTCATATTTTTATTAAAAATTTTAATGACATTTACAATAAAATAATTTGAGAAGTGACAGTTGCGTGGGTAAAATAAATAATTATCCACTCAATAAAGTAAAAGCCACGCGGGGGTTATTATTGTGTTTATCTATTTAAAATAAAGCTGGTAATTGTCTTATTATCTGTATGTATTGGACAAATTATTATTATTATTATATTATTCACAGCGCCTGCGCTAGAATAATATTATATGTACGGTAGTTTTGAATTAACAAAAAAAAAAATAAAAATCGCCCTAGACAAAAAATTCTTGGATATAAATTTGTTTCATGAAAAAATAAGAAACTTTTCTTTTTGAAAATGTCCGTCTGATGTCACGTTTTTGTGTAGACGATAACTGAAGAAATTTTCAGAAAAAGTCAAGTTCTACGAGGGGAAGATCCTTATTATTTTTGAAATTAATCCCTCAAAAACAAAAAAGTTACAGGGTGTTAAACTTTTAAAAAATGAAAAAAAAGCTAAAAGAAAATTCCGATTAACGTAACTTTATCAGGAAAAATTACCTTTATTATAAAGATCAATTCTAGAATTTTGAAAGTAATCCCCCAACAACAAAAAAGTTATGGGGGGTTAAAAAAAAGTTAATATTTTATTTTATATTTTGATTTTTTTTAAGTATTTGGCGGTATTTGGGAAAATGCAATATACTATTTACTGTGAATAATATATAATGAAATGCGTAGCTAGGAGCGCTATAACACACATACCAATCAAATTATAATCGCTTATTATATAAATACAAGGCTTTCTCTTACAATTATGGCAGTCATTGTAAAAATTTATATGAAATACTTTAATTGTTTAGTGAATAATAAAATATAACAAATAGTATGGCATTTATAGCTTAAATAGATTTAATTATTGTCCGTGCTAATAATTTTTATAATATAATAAAATTTCTGTAAATTTATAATAGTGCCTGTAATAAATATAATCGTGTCTGTAATATATATAATCGTTTCCAATTTATTTTTAACATTATTAGTTATTGTGTCCCTTATAATCTATAGCTTAAATCACTATAATTTGCCACTGTTACCAAATATCTTATAATGTATAGCGCAGAGCCCACTAATTTCTTTCCGTGTACATATCTTCACGGCTTGTTTACTTATTTAAGTCTGGGCCACCATGTATACCTGCAATTTTAATTCTTTACCTATTTTAATCAGTACATTGAGTTTTTAAATGTCTGTCGCATACCTAGGTATATTTATAAATTACAGTTATATCTACCTGTTGAATCACTGGTATTCTTTTCTTTACGAAATCAATTAACTTTAGTCCGTCGTGATGACGTATTTGGACATAGTCAGCATTCCGAAACACAAAACGGAAATTACTTGCATTTATACCTTCCGAAGTCCCACAAATTACCATCATCAAATTATCCTAGACTTATTTAACATGGCTAAGCAATAATGTCGTATTTGAAAATTTAAGTTATCCACTTTGCACCTTACTTCAACTCTAATGCTACGAAAACAAAGTCCAAAACTATATAATAAATTTGTCTATGACATTATATTAAGATTTATTCACTTATTATTCACAAATAATTTTAAAAAAATCCCCCCCCCCCTGGAATTTTGAAAAGTGGGCGCCAATGTTCAAAAATGTATATTTACTTTAAAAATATGGTATCTAAGACTACTATTTTGTTATAAAATTAAAAATCCCCCTCAAAAATACTGTAATATCACATTATAAATAATGTAAATCAAGATACTCTTGTTACAGTGTATATTAAAACCGGCGATGATCTAAAGAAATTTGAAAGTAAACCTGCGAGAAGAATATTAACATCTCGAGTTCTTCTTAAACTCGTTTTTTAATTATTCTCGAATAAGTACCGTTAAATAAAAAAACGTGTACCTACTTATGCCCGCAAAGCGCCTTGTTTGTCGTTATGCAGAAATACAATTGGTTTTCGGAATACATTGTTATTTTATTTTACAGCATGCAAAACTCGAAAATTTTTACTTGGTCGTATTTTATTTTGAGTATTTATAATTTTGGTAAAGGCACCTTAAGTTCACACCTTTTTCTTAGTTTCATCGTTTAAATTTTTTTTAGTAGCCTTAATATATTTTTTCTTACTGAATATAATTGCTAATAGTTAACCCTATATTGCATTTAATTTTATTTTACAAAGAAAATATTTCTGATATGTCTTCTGACCGAAAACAATGTTATGTGCACATTACAAATACAAATACAAAACTAAAAAATAATATCTACTTTTTTAGAACTCAAAAGCATATTTTTGAACAAAAACCAACACATTAAAAATTATGATAAATACAGTGTACAGATAAAAAAGCTTTCCCATTTTTTAAAACTGACAAAAAACTCTGATTAACTGGTAAGTGCAAGAGTTAAAAAATCAACGGACATACCTTATCATTCTTACCTTATGATCTGAATAAAAACAGTTAAATTGTGCTAATAGTAAAAAAGTATACTTCTAACCTAATAAGAAAAGAAACATTTTCAACAAGAGATGCTATTTGGCCGAGGCGCAACCAAAAAGTTAGAAAAGAGCTCATTTCTGCCCTTGGTTAGAAAAGAGCTCATTTCTGCCCTTGGTTAGAAATAGTATATTATTTACCAAGTGAGAGAAGTTTAACATTTTTGACCTGCGCCAAATTGCGGGATGAGCGCGCTAGTGCGAAGCCCGCAAGACGCGGTCTAAAAGGTTAAATCTTCACTCACGTGGAAAATATAGTATTTTTTTCACTACCAGTACAATTAATTAGCTATTTATTTATTTTTTTACTAAAATTTAATGAAAAAGCTTATAAATTTAAAATATCACGCTGGCCGTTCGCGGCCATTAAAAAACAAATGAATAACTTGACATTTCTGGCAGAAATTTTCTGGTGATCTGCTAAAATTATTAAGTTAGAAAGTGTTTCCGTGTTAAGTGTAATAAAATATATAAAAATGGAAAGTGAAATACAAAGTGATGATTCCCCCAGAAATAAGGGGACAGGCGAAAACTGTGAGGGAGAATCTATTGTCTCAAAAATCAATATATGGGGGTTGTACCTCTAGTAATCTGTGATCCTTACGATAATATATGGGTTGTATAATCTATGGTTGAATATGATGGGCCAATGATTTTCACTTTTCGAATTGTTTTTTGTAAAACATGTTTTATAGGTACTAATTTAGTTAATATTTTTTTATTTATCATGCAATAAATAAATTTGGTGCCTAAAGACACTTGTAAATAGCAATGTGATTTAATAATTAAGTGAAACGTCAGATGCCAAAACAGCTGAATAAAAATTCATTATTAACCATGGTGCAATTTTATTATTTTTAGAACCTCTGACGTCATAGGTAGAGAAATAATATTTCTACCAATGAAAAGAACAGTAATAAAGATGTGGTTTTAGGCTGGTAGTGAAAAAAACAGTAACTTTGCAACTTTTTATGATGCACAAAAAGGACATTTTACTGTATGATTGGGAGTAAATAATATTTATATAAACAACGATTGAGAATATAGTTATAGCTCTTAAAACCGCAACTGACAATCAAGGCCTTTTGAGCCGCGAGTACACGAATATAGGTAGCATTGAAGTTAATATTTGAAATATAAAATCATTTGTTGGACGCTGTGAAATACTTTTACTTTCTCTCGATCTAGACAGCTATGTATTCTGTTTTTTATACTATTTGCAGCATGCAAGCGCTAGAAGAGTATAATAGAGCTCTGTACAACTAGAATTATGAAACAGAAGACGTCTACCCTATCTCTATCTCTTTTGTGCACGTCACGCCACTACCCAACTTAAATAAAATTAAAAAAATATTGCATTTTTTTCAATTTTTATCAACAATTACCGTTGATTTTTGCAAATAAAGCTAAAGAAATGAATATTTTTTGCTAAGAAATAAAACTGATGATTTAATAGTAAAATAAAGAATGAAATATAAATCCTATTAATTGTTATTAGGTTGGTTGCTTAATCTGTTTATTTATTTACAAAACATAACCTCAAATATGAAAAGGTAAATAAGAATTTATTTAATTGTTTATCATATTTATTATTTACTATATATTATTATTATATATTTTAATATCGTTACCAGTTTCTACATTTCAAGAAATTAATTTTATGACGAGCGTTATTTCTGTTATAGCTATCAAAATGTCAAGATGTTTTTACAAGGGTTGCAAAAGTCCAAACGAATTTCGCCTAGGCTTTAAATCTAAGGTATAAAGAAAGAACTAACCTTTGGTAAACAATATTTAAATATCGAAACTCGTAAAAGTACTATAATAGGCAATAAAAACACAATATTTAGTAAAACACACAAAAATCTGAAATCAAAACAATATCAAACGCAGCTCACACAATGACAGCTAAAGAAAATGGCGTTACTGACAGATCAGCCAACATAAAACCTAGGAGATTTTTTTTTCTTTATGTTGGTGATATTACTTCTATCCTTTTTGGGTAGAACTTTTGTCCCTGTCTATTCTAAATGGAGAAATCTCCATTAGTCCAGTCAAATAACGCAAAATTCCTGTGTTAAATTGCAATAAATGTACAAGGGCTGATATTTTAAAGGGTAGTAGTGGATAGTAACAGAACACTCCAGTTAGTTTTTCACCGAGTGATTTGTGTAAGGGATGTCCGCTATCTTGAATTTTAGGGGTGAGTGCGGTTATCTCGCTAAATATGCATCTTACTATAAAAACGTATATAACCAATTTTGTTAAGGAAAATTTTTTTTTTCAATTTTTTTTAACTTAATTTTTTCTTCCAATGTACCTAGACCTACAGGGGCAACATTCTTTTGTTGTCAGCAATATTTTATTTTGCGTTTTAAATAACTTGCTTGCGTTTGAAAAAATGAATATGTATATAATGGAATGCGTAGCATTACTTATCTTTACGTCTTTAAAAGAATCATTATGAAATTGAATCACAATACAAGAATGAAACCATGTCGAGGTACACTGATCATATGAAAATGTTATCTAGATTTTATTTATCTATTATCTAGTAGACAACTTTTAAATTGGTCCTTTTGGAAGTTGTCAGAAGAATAAATGAGGATTAATGAAATGTCAGATTTCTCTGTCACTTTTTAGTTACAGTTAGTTGAGAAACTACTGAATTATACTTCAAGCATTTTAATGACTAAAAAGAAAGGTTTACCCCTGACATTTTGATGACTAAAACAGGTCATCAGCTCCATAATTTTTGGACAGTGGATTTTTCCAACTCGAGCATGGTTTGGACTTTTTAGGGGTTGCGCTCCCTATTTTTTTACATATATTACTTATTCGAAAATATTTGTCTCATATTTTATGTTTGAAAACAACAAAAATTCATCGTCGAAACGTTACACTAATTTAAAAAATCAACTTTTGTCAAATTTGAAGCCCAAAAAACAAAACTAAATAATATAAATTGGGAAAAAACCTACACTACAAAAACAAGAAAACCGAAAAGAAAACCATAAAAATGTTTTTGTTTTTCATGTTATAATATGTAATAATAATCCATTACCATTAATGGTATGGTTTTACCATTGATAGTCCATCAAAATGTATGTTAGATACCTATTTTGTTTTCAAGGTAGTAGTGGATAGTAACAGAACACTCCAGTTAGTTTTTCACCGAGTGATTTGTGTAAGGGATGTCCGCTATCTTGAATTTTAGGGGTGAGTGCGGTTATCTCGCTAAATATGCATCTTACTATAAAAACGTATAACCAATTTTGTTAAGGAAAATTTTTTTTTTAATTTTTTTTAACTAAATTTTTTCTTCCAATGTACCTAGACCTACAGCGGCAACATTCTTTTGTTGTCAGCAATATTTTATTTTGCGTTTTAAATAACTTGCTTGCGTTTGAAAAAATGAATATGTATATAATGGAATGCGTAGCATTACATATCTTTACGTCTTTAAAAGAATCATTATGAAATTGAATCACAATACAAGAATGAAACCATGTCGAGGTACACTGATCATATGAAAATGTTATCTAGATTTTATTTATCTATTATCTAGTAGACAACTTTTAAATTGGTCCTTTTGGAAGTTGTCAGAAGAATAAATGAGGATTAATGAAATGTCAGATTTCTCTGTCACTTTTTAGTTACAGTTAGTTAAGAAACTACTGAATTATACTTCAAGCATTTTAATGACTAAAAAGAAAGGTTTACCCCTGACATTTTGATGACTAAAACAGGTCATCAGCTCCATAAATTTTTTTTGGACAGTGGATTTTTCCAACTCGAGCATGGTTTGGACTTTTTAGGGGATGCGCTCCCTATTTTTTTACAGATATTACTTTGTTATGATCTGAATATTTTATATGTTGTTAAAATTTTAAAATAATATTTCTTTAATATTGCGCTATGATACAATCTGGCTTCACGAGATTCGGTTTCGGAAGAGTTCGGTGTGTCCTACATTTGATCGGACCCCTCCTCGGTAATTCTTGTCGGTATAACTTAAAAGTTGTCTAGTAGTCCAAATTGTTTATACAAAATTGAATTTATGGTTAAAATGATCGTTTCAGATGTCAGAAATAGCAATTAGTTTGCAAATTGATGAGACTGAAACTCTTTTGTCGGGGTAATTAAATATGCGCGGTATCTTTGTAGATATTTTGCGCTAATAGCATTGTCAAATAAATTTAACTAGTGACCTTCTTATTAGCTATATAAACTCATGAAAATATTCATTTTTATCCAGTTTTAGTTAGACTGCCTCTACGCCAGTTTCAAAAGTGAAAATGTAGTTTCTGTGAGAATTAATTTTGAGATTTATTCTTGAATTTAAAATAGTTTTTAAACTTAGAAAAATTTTGAGACTCGTTATATTATACATAAAAATAATTTTGGACACTTATAAATATTGATAGTATGAACACTGATAGAAATTTTGACGAATATTAATTACTTTGAAAAATATTTTGTAAAATAATTTAAATGACTTATACGAACCAGTTTAAATATACACTAAGAAAAATGTGGAAAATAAATTGGGATTTGAAAATGATTGCGAATAGTTGGGATTTCAAACATAGAATGTTTTAAGTTAGAAGTATTTAATGGAAAACTAATATTTAATGGAAATTAGAATTTAAGGGCTTTGCATAGAAATAGGACTTAGAAGTAAGAATTGATCTTTCATGTTCTTGGAGAATTTATTCACATTTATTTAATATATTATTCTTAAGTTAAGAAGAAATCGTTTTATCTGTTTCCTAAGCGCCGTCTCCTAGAATACCCGCTCCCGAATAAAGTGATAAGTGGTTAAGTATATTCTCCGCTCGGGTATACTTTAAATATGACAGAAGATTAGATGGCCAACCTAAATGAGTAAGTTATAATGAAAGTTATAATTAACCGCACGGCTATAACCGAATTATATACCACATCACTAAATTAGTGATAGAATTCGACATCACTACATTAGTAGAAAAATGTTTAATAGTAAAAAACCACTTCACTACAACTTATTCGAAAATATTTGTCTCATATTTTATGTTTGAAAACAACAAAAATTCATCGTCGACACGTTACACTAAATTAAAAAATCAACTTTTGTCAAATTTGAAGCCCAAAAAACAAAACTAAATAATATAAATTGGGAAAAAACCTACACTACAAAAACAAGAAAACCGAAAAGAAAACCATAAAAATGTTTTTGTTTTTCATGTTATAATATGTAATAATAATCCATTACCATTAATGGTATGGTTTTACCATTGATAGTCCATCAAAATGTATGTTAGATACCTATTTTGTTTTCAAGGTTATCTATAGTCAAAATAACATAAATTTTTATCATTTTATTTTTAATGAAAAAAAATATATATATGTATATTTATCATATAGTTTAACATAATGACCAATAACTTATTTTTTATGCTAAATTTTCTAAAATAAATAAACATTATTTTTTTTTTGTTTTTTTCTATTTCTAAATAACGAAAATGTTTATATCATGTTTACAATATTTATTATTACAAATTATTCGTATCATATTATTTTTATTAATTTAATTTTTATTGGTTTATATTTTTATTTCTTACAAAATTTACATAGAGATAAGAACAAAGTAGTATATAGTAGAGTCAATCTAGCTCGTACTTAAAATTGAAGAATATCTATCTTATACAAGGCTTTTTATAGGGATTAAGTTTTATTTGGTTGGGGCCCTGTATAAGACTCCATTAAATCCAAATAATTAACATATAAACTTGTTTTTAATACATAATTGAAAATAAAAATGAGAAATAAGTAAATAAGTAATTTTTTTCACCACCAGCCTAAAGGCACATCTTTATTACTGTTCTTTTCATTGGTAGAAATATTATTTCTCTACCTATGACGTCAGAGGTTCTAAAAATAATTAAATTGCACCATGGTTAATAATGAATTTTTTATTCAGCTGTTTAGGCATCTGACGTTTCACTTAATTATTTATCACATTGCTATTTTCAAGTGTCTTTAGGCACCAAATTTATTTATTGTATGATAAATTAAAAAATATTAACTAAATTAGTACCTATAAAACATGTTTTACAAAAAACACTTCGAAAAGTGAAAATTATTGGTCCATCATATTCAACCATTGATTATACAACCCATATATTACCGTAAGGATCATAGATTACTAGAGGTACAACCCCCATATATTGATTTTTGAGGCAATAGATTCTCCCTCAAAGTTTTCGCCTGTCCCCTTATTTCTGGGGGAGTACCAGAATCATCACTTTGCATTTCATTTTCCATTTTTATATATTTTATTACACTTAACACGGAAACACTTTCTAACTTAATAATTTCAGCAGATTACCAGAAAATTTCTGCCAGAAATGTCAAGTTATTCATTTGTTTTTTTAATGGCCGCGAACGGCCAGCGTGATATTTTAAATTTATAAGCTTTTTCATTAAATTTAAGTAAAATAAATAAATAAATAGCTAATTAATTGTACTGGTAGTGAAAAAAATACTATATTTTCCACGTGAGTGAAGTTTTAACATTTTAGACCGCGTCTTGCGGGCTTCGCGCTAGCGCGCTCATCCCGCAATTTGACGCAGGTCAAAAATGTTAAACTTCTCTTACTTGGTAAATAATATACTATTTTTCACTACTAGCTTTAGAACATACCATTATTTATCATGTTTTCAGACTGTGAAATCAATTTTCTTCACCCATAGCAATAATATTTCTACTAGTAGGAGTAAATTTTATAAACAATTTATTTCTGTCACTTTAGGTGTTTCAGTTCTTTGTGCAATTTTTACTAATTAAACCTAAGAAAATATCTTTAAATAACTCTTTATTTATTAAATAAAATTAATTACAATTATTACCAATTAATACAATCAATAATTAGCTAAATATTATAAAAAAAATTAAAAAAAAAACAAATTTTTAAACGTCATGACGCGTCAATTCAAAGTATTTATTTGAGCAAATGTCACTGATCAAGGCCACTTGATTTTTATGAAAATTTCAAGAAATATAATTTCTCTTAATAATTTATTTTTTTATTTAAATACAAATAGTTAAATAGTGTTAAATAGTTAATAGTTAAATAGTTAAATAGTGTTAAATAGTAAATAGTAATAGAAAAAACTAATATACAAACTACGATAAATAAGAATACTATAGCCTCGCACTCTTAAATCTTTAATACGCTCGGCTATAAAAATGTCTTCTCTACCTTGGTATATAATTACTATTCTATCACGATTTTTATCAGCAATATAATTTTAAACAAGTTATGAAAAAACGTCACATCGGACGCACGGACGTACAGATATATTCAAAGTTTCTTATTTTTTATGATACACATTTGTATCCAAGAAATGTTTGTCTAGGCCGATTTTTGGCTGTTTTGGGAAATTCGAAACTAGGTACCTATTATACTATTCTAAACACAGAAAAATATTATCTTAAATGAAGAATGTGTGATTTGGATATAAAGAAGAAAATATATTCTTCTTTAAAGCCAAATTTGACTTTAAATATTAAGGAATAAGAATACGGTATGCTTGAAAGAAGAATATATTTTCAAATATGAAAGAATATGCTTAAAAGAAGAACATATTTCCTTAAAAGAAGAATATATTGTCTTCATTATATCCAAATCACACATTCTTAATTTAAGAGAATATTTTTCTGTGTGTAGCGCTTACGCGTTGTGGATACTATAATAACATAAAATAAAAATAGTATTAAACTTGTTTATGATACATAATTGAAAACAAAAATAAGAAATAAGTAAATATAAGTAAATAAGTAAATTTTTATCACGATTTTTATCAGCAATATGATTTTAAACAAGTAGCCGTGAAACCAAATTTTATTATAGCTCCATTTATTTATGTTATATATAAAGAGAGCAAAATCTTAGCAGCTCCATAGCGAGAACAGTGTTTCAAAATTCAATAACTTTAATTATCCACTAAGGGTATCTAAAATTAGGGTTTTATTTAATATATCTGAAACCCCTTGACTCAAGGGCCTTATGTACATAGAGAAAAAATATTTAGCCCTTCATTAACTAAATTAGCATCGATTTTTTTCTGTTAGTTTCTGACGTTTTTTTTTATTTAGGATTGTAAAACCTGAGTTTTACAAAAAACATATATGAAAAGCGCTAGGCAGTAGTCTATTTTAATTGAGATGTTATCTTTAAAATGCGGATATTTTTATTTTAAGCTAAAAGAAACTCTCGGTCCTCCCCAAATCCAGGCCCTGGTGAAGCTTCCCCCTTTTTCCCTTCCTTCCTGAACTCGGCCCAGTGTACATGTTAGGTACACTATCTGCAATCAAATAGACAAAAACCCCGCCAAAACTGTTTAGTGATTTCAATAACATCAATGTTCCAAAAGTTAAAAAAATTGTATACTAAAAGAGGTAAAGCATTGTAAATTTTCAGAGCTTATTTAATATTCTTAAGGAATTCTTGTAAAAAATATGTCATCCCACTTCTGGTGAATATAATTACAAGAAAAGCTAGAAAATTTCATTTGCAACTTTTTTTTAATATTGCTTGCTATTCAAAATATATTTTAAAAGTTTTTAAATTAAAAGCTAAACTTTGTAAATATGTTATGGAAGGGTTTTTTCTTTTTGATGTATTATGATTAAATTGCAAGGGTTATAAAAATTAATTAACTCAATGAAAAACTAGGAAAAACTCAAGTTTAAATACATGAAAAAATCTCTACAAACGTAATGAAAAGCTTATTTTTTCCGGTTTAAGGTACACATACAGTGCGTGCATTAAGTCTGGAATCACCCGAATAACTTTTTAGTTACAAGTAAAATACAGAAATCCTCGGACAGGTCGATTTATATTTTTAATTCTGCAAATTTTGGTCTAAAAAAAGTTATCAAAATTGGCACCCCCTTGCACCCTCACCCCCCAACTTTTTTTTTCAAATAGCAACCTACCCCTTGTGATACATCATTGGAAAGGTAATTTAATAAGCTTTCCAACAGTGTATGATAAAGCCTAATTTGTTAAAGGGTCTATGAAAAAACGCATGTTTTATTTAAACATTGTTTGTATGAAATATTACGCATAATATGGTAATTGTTGCCCTATTTCCTACTTGGCACCTTCCTGAGAATCTAAATAAGGTTGTTTTAAACTTATTGTAATATTTTATACCCTGTTGAAAAATGCAATTTTTTTTCTTTTTATTGACCAATTTTATGTTTACTATTTAATCGAATTTAATCCCGTTTTTTTACTGTCCACTGTCAAAGAGCTGAAGGACATCAATTTGAACATTTATAGTGAACTAAAGTTATACTTCACATGTCTTTATAATAAACTAAATTGCGCATTTTATCATTAGCCCTTTACCAAATTAGGCTTTATTATACACCGTTGGAAAGCTTATTAAATAACCTTTCCAACGAAGTGTCACAAGGGGTAGGTTGCTATTTGAAAAAAAAAAGTTGGGGGGTGAGGGTGCAAGGGGGTGCAAATTTTAATAACTTTTATTACACCGTAATTTGCAAAATTAAAAATAAAAATCGACCTGTCCGAGGGTTTTTGTGTTTTACTTGTAACTAAAAAGTTAATCGGGTGATTCAAGACTTAATGCACGCACTGTATAATAATATTTAATCATGTAATGTAATCATTTTTATCGTACGAGTATTCAAAATATTATGATACATTAGGGAACGCTCAAGTATTACGTAACGCAAATTTTGATCATTTTATACCCCCACCCTCCCCCCCTGTAACGCTGTTTTCCTATACCATTAACATGGGTGTAACACTCCAAAATGTCACTTGTTAAATCAATATTGTGTTGGTTACACTGACAGTGACTGTAGTAACCTATAACCTATGTAATGGTGTAATTTATTTGCTGTATTAAGAATTTTGTTTTAATTTGTGAAAAAAAATTAATGAAAGGTAATACTAACCAAACTGATTCAACTTCACGTAACTAAAGCATTCCGAAATCAAATAAAAAATATCAAACGTATGACCAACTTAAAACCAAAAGGATTTATGTGGAACTAACATTCGTTAAATTTTTATAAAAAACTATTAGTATCTAACAATATATGATTAGTGATACTACCACTAAAAATACCATATCTAAATTGGCTCCAACAATAATATTATGACGTTTATATACGTCATAAGCCCATTGAAAATAATTTACAACAAAGCATATACTGCCATTAAATGAAAGCAGTATCTGACAAAATTGGAAAATTGTAAAATTATTGTTATAAGAAAACATAAAATGTTTTATAATATATTATGAAGTAAAAGTTGCATTTTGAACGCGTTTATTTCCTTAGTAAGTATTAAATTATTATTATTATTATTATTATTATTATTATTATTATAAATTTAGGGCAGAGGAAAGTCCTATTATGCCCAAGTATAAAACTATTAGTAATAATTTAAAAATATAAAAAAGTCAAAGAACTTTTACCGCAAGAAGGAACATAATGAAATCTACCGTATGCTTTGTTTGAAGCATGAACCAACTACGGTGACGGGCTGGTGGGGAGTGACTATTGTTTACACTAAGTACGCGTAAAGAGAGAGTGTAAACTTACAGTCTAATATCGTAAAATGACTGACAGGGGTGCAGTGTTGCCGATTGGAAACATATACTTTGGATATTTTATTGTAAATTTTAAGAAACATTAGTTCTGTATGAGTTTTAAATGAACTAGTAGTTTAATTTTAATAGATTTAAATATACTAAATTATTAAACATAATTATAGTATACACAAGGCTGTATCGCGTTTCTGTTAGTAAATAAACAAACAAAAAGATGACACCTTCATAAACATTGGTCTCAAATTACTTCTTGAGGTAAAAGTTCTTTGAAAAAAGTGAACAAACTCATAAAGTTAAGTTTGATGTACATACGAGTATTTAAAGGTATAATTATGAAAAATTAAAGCGAATTTAAAGGGACAAGCATACAAATTAAATTAAAACAAGTATGAAAATTAAAAGGATAAGCAAAAAAAATAAATTAAAGACAAATTAAATTAAAGAGTTATCTAGCCAAACGTCATACCGATTTTTAAAAGTGTTGATTGAGGTTGCACTAACAACATCTTCCGGGAGATAGTTCCATAGGTTAAAAACACGATTGGGTAAGAACTGCTGTCGTGTAGAAGTTCTGATGTTTTCGCGCACAAGTTTGAGGCTGTGTCCAGGAAGTCTTCTGTCATTAGCTAAGGTTAATAAGTGACGCAGATTGATAGAGTACGTACTGTGTATTATCTTATAAATGTCAGATAATTTTTCAGACTTGTCCAAAGAACTTTTACCTCAAGAAGTAATTCATACCAATGTTTATGAAGGTGTCATCTTTTTGTTTGTTTATTTACTAACAGAAACGCGATACAGCTTTGTGGTGTAAAATGTAGATGTCGCTAGTCGACTTTCAGGCTACCTAGTAGCGATGTTGCGTAGTTTCCACCTTATCATGAATTCAAATCATTATACTTAAATTAAAAATGTAAAAAACTTTATTGTGTATACTATAATTATGTTTAGTAATATAGTATATTTAAATCTATTAAAATTAAACTACTAGTTCATATAAAACTCATACAGAAATAATGTTTCTTAAAATTTACAATAAAATATCCAAAGTATATGTTTCCAATCGACAACACTGTACTCCTGTCAGTCATTTTACGACATTAGACTGTGGGTTTACACATTCTTTCTCTCTCTTTACGCGTACTAAGTGTAAACAATAGTCACTCCCCATCAGCCCCTCACCGTAGTTGGTTCACGCTTCAAACAAACCATACGGTAGATTTCATCATGTTCTTCCTTGAGGTGAAAGTTCTTTGGACTTGTCACGCTTCCTGGTGAAGAAATATATTGCTGTCAGGCTTTTATTTTGTCTGTAGATACCGTATATTTGCTTGGAACAGCATTATAGATAGGTTCCTAATTATTTTAAGCCCGTAAGTCACAAATAATATTATTAATATTAATTATTTTTATCTTTATATAGATAATTATAAGCACATAAGAGCGTATTTTATCAATTTTTTAATTATTATTTTTATTGAATCTTGCCATTTGCGTAAAAATTTCAATTAACTACAAAAGAATATGTCGACATAATATAGATGTTAATTTTAATGCAGATTAATATATATTTATTTTTATTATAACGTTGATTTAGATAATTAGCATTTCTTTTGATAAATTGATAAGAGATTTATCTTTTTGATTGAAAAAAAAACAATAATAATAATACTCTTTGTAGCGAAAAGATTAAAAACATGTCATACCTCGTATATTACTATTTTTTTTTAAATCTTGGCATTCCTAGCAAAAAAGCACTTGCAATTTTAATAGATTTTAAAAGAGCTTTTGACAATATTAAGCACAACTTAATTAATATGGAATAAGTGTTTGAATTTAAATATTGGTGTTCTAAAAGTTTTAAATTTCATTTTAAATATATCTATAGGTGTGTTTGTCACTCCACCAATTCAATAAAACGCTATTCAAAAATTACAAGCTTGATGAATTGGTAAATCTTTTTAAGTAGTAAGTAGTAAAAGGTGGTTAGGCTCCAACGCTTGACAAGTAGGCCCAATGGCTTTTTTTGTCTGTCCCAAGATAACCTACAAAACCTGCTGCCTATCCTCCCTCTTCCTAAATCTGCCAAACCTTCTGATGAAGTTCGTAACATCTGACCAGGCTAGGAGGCTCAACTCTTCCTTCGCTAGTGTTACCACTCCGAAGATGTCTTTTATGAGCCTGCCCAGAGCCTCACACTCCCCTATGAAGTGGTAGGGCGTTTCCTCGTCCATCCCATACCCAGGGCAGGTCGGATCGTTTACGTTCGCATGAAGCTTAGGTGTCGCATAAGCCCACAGTGGCCCGTAAGGAGCCCTGTGAGGAGGCTTATGGTTGCTCGGCCCCTTCCTAGTAGCCAGACCTCCCTACCTTTGCTTTTTTATGTTTCTTAGTATGAAAATCAAGAACACGCTATACAAACCAGTGACAGGTTAAAAGATTTTCTACTTTTTTTTTGTCAAATTTTAACAGAAAAAATCTTTACGTTTATTGAATAATAAATACCTAATTATTTCTTAAATAAAAATAAATGCCTACTTTAAAATATGAAGAGTACATTATGAAAATTAGAGCAACGTAAATTGTTATTGTCAATATTATCTATCTATATTAATGTACAATTTATATATTGTATAATTAAAATGTATTTGATTAAAATTTAATTAAGAATACATTATCACTAATTATTTTAAAATTGTGCAGTATTTAGCTTAATTACACGTTTTACATAAAGATTTCTTTTTCTTTATTTTTATCTAATATACCTTTTTCCAAAACCTCGTTTTTGTCATCCATGATGAATCATTATTTATGGTCTTCCTTAACATTCTAGTGATTTAAGTATTATTAAATGTTTTTTTAAAGACCCTTTGTATTATGTACTTAATTTGGGTGCATAAAGTTGCATATTGTTTTATATGCTTTTATTATACGTGTGTGGTCGTGCAAATGTAGATTTTAAAGTTATGCTTTCACATCGGCCCAAAATCGGCATCGGGGGGTTTTCGGGGTCAAAGATTGTTAATTTGACGGACGACTTAAGTCGACTTGTGTAATTTCTGAGCGATTTGAACCGAAATCTGTATCAGGGGGTTTTGGGGTCGCAGATTACGAATTTTAAAATTACGTTTTCCGGTATTAGTTGTTATGAATAATATGTACTTGTTTTTAGTAATAATTTCTCTGTGTGTATTGAATAATTATTTATTATTTATATTACAATGTCATGGGAAGTCCCAAATAAGCTTCATTTAATGTTTATATGGAAATATATAATAACAAAATTAAACAGACAACTATAAATTACCCATAATTATTTTCTTATGTCCTGTTTTTAATTTTTCTTATTTGTTTTTCCCGAAACCGTGAATCCCAAAATAATGATAAATTCAATCAGTTTTATTTTAACCTGTTCGGTGACATAGGCACATACAGTGCTGTCCAAAAGTCATCCCCCCCCCCACTGAACTTTTGAACGAGTTGAGATATCGATTTCAAATTTAGAACTCTTAAATAAGACAACTTAAACTGTCTTTAAGCATATATTTGATACTTTTATCTCTTAAAATGTGAGCGGGGGGGCATGGGGGGATTTTTTTAAATGGAAAGGGGGGTCGTGTGATACATCATTTTAAAGCCTTTAAAATTCTCTATATAACCATACATTTTTAACAATTTTAAACATGTTTTTTAGGGTTTTGATTTTTCAGTTTTTTGTGCTAAAAAAATAAATTTTTAAGTTTTTTTTTGTTAATTTTTATTTATGTCAATTAAATTAGTTTAAAAGTATAATTTACTTTTTTTCATTATGAAATTAGGCATAAGTTAAGAGGGGGGGGGGTGACTTTTGGACCGCTCTGAATGTGTACAGTTAAAAATAAATTCCGCAAAATAAAATTCATCAAATTCATTAACACTGTTGCCATTTGCTTTGTTTCTAATCAGAAGCGACATCCA
Source organism: Brachypterus glaber (assembly GCA_958510825.1). NCBI lineage: Eukaryota > Metazoa > Arthropoda > Insecta > Coleoptera > Kateretidae > Brachypterus > Brachypterus glaber. Next base: position 1,451,943 of record OY294051.1, on the reverse strand, counting down.
ATGGCCAAGACTCGCATGTTTACAGTAAAAAGCATTTTTAACTTTGGCAACTAAATTAATTTAAACAAAAAAATCGTCCCTGAAGGGCAAAAAAGTTCCAATTTTTAAAGCATACACCAGGTTCAGGTTCCAATGAATCCAAGAAATCTGCAATGAAATCACAGACGTATACTATACGTCTGTGATTTCATTGTAGTATACGTCGTATAGATTTCATTGTATATCTTTAAATCAACGAACTAATAACTCTTCTCTCTAGAATAGGCATTTCATTTGTAAAAACTGACAAAAACGTAGCCAACATATACATTTGTCTGTCTTACTCGCACAGCTTTGTTTTAACAGAGACAACAATAACAGTAACTGGTAATTGTTATTGTTAAGACCTGAATATACCTACTATTTACAAACAAACCGATATGTTGGTGATACTTTATATTAACGGTATGCGTATTCTAGAGGGAAGAGTTGTTAGTTCATTGCTTTAAATAGACATTTATTAAAAATTATTTTGAAGTTTCTGAAAAAATAAAACTCTTTGTGATTTGTGCGTTTTAAAAAAATGAAACAATTATAATTGGTAAATTCTAAAAATTTAAAACTGGCTATATTCACAAAAACAAATCTGTAGTCTGTAGTCGTCACTAAAACTAATTTAAATTCATGCTTTTTTATTTTAAACAACAGTTCTTTACATTTGGATGTTATAAATTTAATTAAATTTTATAAATTTTATACTCTTTTTAATGTAATTTTAATTCCGCATCCAATAAATCGAATAAATTACATTTGTCCAATACATACAGATAATAAGACAATTACCAGCTTTATTTTAAATAGATAAACTCAATAATAACCCCCGCGTGGCTTTTACTTTATTGAGTGGATAATTATTTATTTTACCCACTCAACTGTCACTTGTCAAATTATTTTCTTGTAAATGTCATTAAAATTTTTAATAAAAATATGAATTCCTAAGCTATTTATTGGATAAAACCTTGTATGGCACTCATGGGTAAACCGATATTGCCCTCTCGAAAATTAACCTGCTTGGCTGACGCCTCGCAAGTTAATTTTCTCATGGGCAATATCATACTTTACCCACTAGTACCATAAATAACTATTTTCGTATAGTTTTTAGAATAACAAAAGGTTTCGTTGCTATAGCAACTATATACGGTTAATGAAACCAATCAGAGAAATAGTAGATCTTTTATCGCATTCTGAAGAAATTAATGAAAAATAGATATATCTATAGATATAAATAAATTCCGATAGGCAAAAAGAGATAGATAATCAATATTTTACTGCAAAGTTTTATAAATTTCAATAAAGCATAATAATTGTAAAAAAATAAAATTGTCATTGAAACTAAAATATACTTTAGGTTTTGTTTTTGTTAAATGTTTGTCAAATAATAGTTAAAAAGTTCACTCCTAACCAAAAAATTCCCGGTGGCCCAGGTCGTTCATGTCTATCGTAGCGCAACTAATATAAAATTATTTTTTTTAATATAATTAACAGTTATTTGTAGTATTGTGGATATTTTTAATTGATTATAATCAATTAAAATCAGTTATTTATTAATATTGTTTTTATTTGCAACAATATTTGTTAAAGACTAGACATAGGTAGTCAATACAATACAAAACAAGTAAATTAGATAAAAAAACGTTATTACTGCTTATCTCTAGAGATCTGTTTCATCAATTTTTAAAAAGTTCCGTCATTTTATTTTATTTTATTTTATTAATTTTAAGCCGGTGGTCTTTGTTAATTGTCACAGATAAACTTCTATTATGCGGGTGTCTCAGCTAACACAGATCAACCGTTTTTTGGCGTTATTATAACATCTAAGAAAATAAAATTATGTCATTCAAAATGCACCCAAAAAGCTATCTATTAATGTCCCTAAAGTTTTTTGACGGCAGCAGCAAAACTGACGCTGGCTGGAGTGACCCTATTTTTTATATCGTCAGTCAAGCAGTGTTACTAATTAAATATTCAACTATCTAATACAATAAACAGTTATTTATAAATTCTTATGGATCATCAATTAAATCCAGCACATAAAATATTGTTTTTTTTTTTAATTTTTTATAACAAAATATATATATATATATATATATATATATTGCAAACAACTCATATATTTATTTATACAAACACAACAAAAATAAAAACTAGTTGTCTTGACCAGAAAAATAGTAATATATGACATTATTTTTCTGGTGAGCGTAACCAGAATTTTTTTAGCAACTAAATATTGCACTGAAAAGAAATCTGGTAGGGCAGATCAATGGTTGAACTATTTTTGTGGTTCCTGTAACCAGAAATCTGGCAAGGTCAACAAGACAAATATTTGTGCTTATCAAATCTCATTTTTAATTCTGGCAACCACAACAAGTTGTGTTAATGCACTTACCAGATTTCTGGTTGCAGGAACCAGAATAATAGTTTATCTGGTTGACCAGATCATTTTTTTTAGCCAAATATTTAGTTGTCATAGAATTATTCTGGTTGTACAAACCAGAAAAATAGTTGTGAAATATTTTAGTACACTGAAAAAAAATCTGGTTAGAGCAACTAGATTAATAGTTTAATACGAAACAACAATTTTTCTGATACCTCTAACCAGAAATCTGGCAAGGGCAACAAGACAAATGGTTGTGCTTATCAGGTTCCTCAAATGTAATTTTTAATTCTGGCAACCACAACAAGTTGTGTGATTGACCTAACCAGATTTCTGGTTGCAGGAACCAGAAAAATAGTTCATCTGGTTGACCAGATATTTTTTTTCAGTGTACGTTAGCCAAATATTTAGTTGTCATAGAATTGTTCTGGTTGCAAAAACCAGAAAAAATAGTGAAATATTTTAGTACACTGAAAAAAGATCTGGTTAAGCAACCAGATTATTAGTTAAATACGAAACAACTATTTTTTTGGTACCTGTAACCAGAAAACTGGTAGGGACAACACAACTGGTTATGGTTACCAGAAACGAAACTTTTAATTACCAATATGAAAAACAAATAGATATAGCGAATCTCTTTTTATTCCATTTTTATTGCATTTTACAAAAATAAAGTTTTTTGTTTAAGGTCCAGTTTAGGAATAAAAAAAATCAAAAATCCTTACCGAATTTAACTCCTCATATTGAGACCAAAAACAAGAAACTTTTCACAAAACACTAGTTTTATATCCACAAAACACAAAAATTATAATTTATATATTTTTTTTCACTAAAATATCCTAATTTTTATTATTTGTTAAAAAACTGTTAAAAATTGTTAACTAACTGTTAATTTTGTTTTTTAACTTGTTGAATTCGTGGCAAAAAGTGCACTGCTAATAAAAATCGGATCCTGCTACTCAAAATACCTGCCAACGCGAGTAGCGCGTGTATCTAGCGCAACGCAAGCAGTGAAACTGATTATTTTTGCGCTTTCCCGTTATGCACGGTGAATGGTATTTTATAAAAATGTAGGTTAGCCAGTCTTAAAAGTTTGGCAGTGCCTAAGACATTTCTTAGCCCCTCTCTTAATACCAAAATACCATTGCGAGTGGTACCTACTTCAGCCGAAAGTACTATGGCATTTAGTGCATTAGGGTTGCCGGCCTTCAAACGGCCTTGAGCACTTATAGTCTAGATCCTGTTACTGTAGATAAATTGCAATTTTTTATTACTTTTTCCAACCTTGTTTTAATAAAAGTTAAAATTTCTTGGTGTTTTATATTCCTATATTTAACTTAGTTACTTTTTTTTACTCGTAGGTTACTACTTTTTATATTTTATGCTTTTAATTCTTGTTTTAAAAAAATATAGGTTAGCCAGTCGTAAAAGTTTGGAAGTGCCTATTTTATAGCGTCAGTCTTAATACCAAAATACCATTTCGAGTGTTACCTGCTTCTGCCGAAAGTACTATGACATTTAGTGCATTAGGGTTGCCAGACCTTCAAACGGCCTTGAGTACTTATAGTGTGGATTCTGGTATTATAAATAAATTGATTTTTTTGTTAATTTCCAAACCTTGTTTTAATAAAAGTTAAAATTTCTTGGTGTTTTATATACTTATATTTAACTTTTTTCTACTCGTAGGATTACTACCTTTTATACTTTTGTGCTTTAAATTGTTGTTTTAAAAAAATATAGGTTAGCCAGTCGTAAAAGTTTGGAAGTGCCTATTTTTTAGCGTCAGTTACTTTTTTCTACTCGTAGGATTACTACTTTTTATACTTTTATGCTTTAAACTGTTGTTTTAAAAAAATATAGGTTAGCTAGTCTTAAAAGTTTGGCAGTGCCTAAGACATTTCTTAGCTTCCCTCTTAATACCAAAATACCATTGCAGGCTTACTTAATAATAGGGTTTTGAAATTAGATCATATATACATAGATGCGCCTTGAGTCCCAGGTAGATTTCACCTTCCCGCTTCTGGTCACCACCCAGCGCTATAGTGGTTTGTTTACAAATATGTTATACTTCACCTCCTCGCAACCTCACCGCTATAGTGGTTTGTTTACAATTGGCTTTGTATATGTTCTACATAAAACAAATTAACATTAATGGCATATCTATGTATATATGATCTAATGTTTTGAATACTGAATTTTGGCAACCCTATCAACATCAATGCATCTTATCAATTTGATCTTTTTACAAATTTCGAAATTTTCTTATTACCATAAAAACCAGATCAATATTTTACTCCTATAATTAAAATTAAGTCGATAACGTTTCTACACGTGAGATTAAATATCAATTATATCATGTGAATATGAAGAAATTATACCGTTATATTATTTTTAAATGTAAATAACTTTTAAATCAAGGTTGTTATATAAACTGCTTACATAAAAGTTTTGATCTGATAAGATTTTTATCCAATACATACAGATAATGAGACAATTACCAGCTTTATTTTAAATAGATAAACTCAATAATAACCCCCGCGTGGCTTTTACTTTATTGAGTGGATAATTATTTATTTTACCCACTCAACTGTCACTTGTCAAATTATTTTCTTGTAAATGTCATTAAAATTTTTAATAAAAATATGTATTTCTAAGCTATTTATAGGATAAAACCTTGTATGGCACTCATTGGTAAACCGATATTGCCCTCTCGAAAATTAACCTGCTTGGCTCACGCCATGGGCAATATCTTACTTTACCCACTAGTACCATAAATAACTATTATCGTTAGCTTTTTATCGTATGACCAATAGTTAGCAAGCTAATGTATACCGGGCAAGTTTCAGTCTATGGACACCCCCTAAAATTAAATTTCAAATTTCCGGCTCTAGTCAAAGGGTTATTGAGCTTTCATGGCTATAAATTTAAAATTTGTCGACTTAATACGTCATAAAACGTAAAAATTAAAAAGGTTTTCCCCTAATTTTATCTTTTTTTAAATAAACGACCTCTTAATAGAATTTTTTGTATACAATGACCCTTTAAGGGCCAGTTGCACCAATGATGATTTAACTTTAAACTTGGATTAAATTGACGGCCGACCAATCATAACGCAGCATTTTTAACTTAAACTCGGTTTGGCTGAGATAATCCCGTACCAAAAGTGCAAGTGGCCCTTAATAACTGATTTTCTTAGTCTTCTTCTTCTGCTTCTATTTCTTCTTCTATTTTATTAATTTTATCCTTAAAATGGCCATCTGCAAAACATAAATATAACTGTTCTGTATTTTTTTAAATTGTTATTGTATTATAGGGATTAACTAAGAAAGTAACAAAGATTTCCCTAAAAGGTTTGTATTAAATACCTAAAAATAAAGTCTTAAATGATCTTAGCACTGGAATTTGAATATTTAAATCAAGTCCCCTTTGTTTTTGTTAATTCTCTGCTCCGAAGATTCGATTTATTCGCTAAACTAATAACATTTTAGCATATTTGAGTTTAAAGAGTATATTTATGTATATAATTATACAGCGTGTTCAAGAAATGTGTTCCTGTGAAATTACAATGGCGATTTCTCCCGTTAGATTAGACAGGGACAAAAGTTCTACCCCAAAAGGATAGAAGACATACATTCACTCCCACTTACACCCAACCAAACAAATTCTGTATTTGTTCATTGTTGAGCAAATACAATATTTACTTGGCCGGGCGAAAAGTGTAACTATATTATTTTTGTTATTGAAATTACTGGCGCCATCTAAATTTTAGTAGAATTATCTTTTTCTAAAGATTCGCATTAGCTATGTTCGCTCGTGCTACACTTTCCGGCCAACCAAATAAATACTGTATTTGTTGTATGAAAAACAAATACAGTATTTATTTGGTTGGCTGGAAAGTGTAGCACAAATGAGATAGAGATAGAGTAGACGTCTTTTGTTTCATAATTCTAGTTGTAGAGAGCTCCATTGGGCTCTAAACATTAAGACTACCGGTTTTAAAAAAATTACAAATCTACAAATTGATAATTCTTTTTTGTAACTTAAGTAAATAAATATTTTATTTATTTTTGTCTTAAAATCATTCTCACGGCTCACATAAACGAATTATGAAATAATCTGATAGTTAAAAAAACAACTTGGTTCCTGCAGTGAAAGGGGAAACATATGTTCCAACTTAGCCGCAGATATTTATAAAGTGATCTTTTTTTTTAATGAGATGAAAAATAATGAAATTTTTGCATTAGTTTTGAAAATATTTAAAATATAAGCAAACATTAAGTATATTGGAGAGTTGGCCTTGATGACGTCAATACCGATGGATTTTTGATGAAAAATGTATTTAAAAGACACCCTAAAAAATTGGTAGAGATATCTAAATTCAGTTTTCTTTGAAAAGGATGAACATTTGGCCAAATTTTTAAAATTTTAGTTTTTGTGATTCTGAGTATTATGCAGTATGTGATTTATACGAGAATAAAATATTTCAAGTTTGCAACATGGGCTTATAAGGCAAGCATTTAGATTTCAAGTGAGTCAAAAAAACTTAAAAATCCATTAATTAGTTTTTGAGATTTTTGAAATAATACAATTTTGCTTTGAGACTAAAAATCCGCCATTTTGACGACGTCATATTACCCAGCGCCAATCATTTTCCAGAGTGCCTTCCGGTGAATTTTTGATTAAAAACATGTCTGAAAGACATGTTTGTTTAACCCCGTTATATTCTACTTAATTAAGCATGCCCTAAGTCCAAGACTTGTATGGGCTAGTAATAAAAGGAACCACCTGCTTATACTGACTTTCGAACCAGTTTTTTAGGGAGTGTCCGCAAATCGGCACCAGTGAAAATAGAACTCACGCTAGCCCACTTGTCATTCTGACGCGCTAGCCATGGCCTCCCTGAAAGTTTAGTAACAGTATAGAAATTTTAAATGTTTACACAAAATTTGTTGCTTATTCCACGCAGTAACAGATTTATTATGCAACTGATATCTCAATTCCTCAACATAGACTAGTTTTTTATGAAAAAGGACCGATCTTCATGGGGATAAAGCTTTTAAATAAATTACCTGTTTGTCTCAAGGAAGGAACTATGTCTCAATTAAAAAGTAAGCTAAAATTATTTTTTCTTAGTAATCCTTTTTATAACACTAACGAATTCTTTCAATTTAATTTTCAAAATTACCAGTGTTCATAATATCTTTTTTTTATTAAGTCTTATATGTATGTCACAGTCTCTTGTAACATATCAGGTAGTTACTTATGCATTTTATATTATATTTATATATGTGTTTTTTTTTTAATATTAATTATTGAATTTTGACAATATCCGATACTTGTAAAAGTCTGTGGAAATAAATATATCTTATCTTATCTTATCTTATCTTATCTTATCTTATCTTATCTTATCTTATTATACAAAAAGGGCGTTTTTAGAACAATCGAAAAAGTATTTATCTTTGTTATCTGCCGAATAATCTTAAATATGTGCTCGAAAAAAATTAATTCATCTGATAAATAAATTAATGGTAAATAAAAAATTATAGATTATATTTAGGTAAGAATAAAATTTAAAAAATTAGCAAAAATAAATAAACATAAAATAATTTTGCTTTCTCTTTTGTTTTAATCAAATCCAATATTAGGGAAATGGTCAATACAAACAAACTATATTTGATAAATTAGTTTTGACCACCTTTTACCATTATGGAGTATGATACTCCACCTCCATTTTGCCATAAGCAATAGCAGCAGTTAAAAACTGGGGCAGGGGGAAATTATAAAATATTTAGAAACATTCTATTAATATATTAATAGAATTATTAATAGCTTTAATTTTGAACTTAGTGTTTTCCTATAAAATTTCATAAATAACGAAAAATATTTATAAATAATAAAATTTTACTGCTTCCTGTTAAAAACGTCTTTATTAAATATAAACCTCTTGTTCTTTTATAAAACTTTAATAATAATATTTTATTTACAAAAGGCAACAAATCGTTAAAAAATGTAATTAGTTTACATGAATGTCTTAAATCAACTTGGATTATTATTTAAATATAAAAAAATTAGTTAAATTAGGGATACATAGGATTGATGTTTTCTAGAGTTCTGGAAAAAAGCCTTTAGAAAATAAGCAAATGCGACTTTTCATTTACATATATGTCAAACTGTGAAATTCTATTTATAAAAACTTATATTTTGGTTAAATAGCCATAGCAGCTAAAACTAAAACAAAAGTCTGAAATTCCTTTATGAGTAAGTACTTTTTTAAATTGTATTTTGAACAGTGTATAATTTAAAACTGTTTTTTTTTTGCAGTGTAAGTAAAAAAATCCCAAATATCCAGACTCAAACTAGATTTCAAACGAATTTTAAGCTTCATAAAAGGTTATTCTTCTATTGTATCTTTGACAGCATCAATTTTTGAAACGTACAGCATGTTTTTTATATTTCTTTCGATCAAAGCATATTTTTGTGACAGTAAATATTTAAATTAAAAGTAAAAAACTATATCAAAAGTTTAAAATTTAAATTGTATTTAATTGTATTTTGGGTTTATAAGTATTAAAAGTAATTTTACAAATAAGGAAAAAATAAAGCTATGTCGGTCGTATTTGGCTGGTTTGGACTTTTTAAAATTAGTAACAAAAAAGTTGATTTTTATACAATATTTTTCTAAATTTTCATTATATTTTTTACAAACAGAGAAAAAATCTAATATAAAGTAGGTATTTGTGATAATTTTTAGTATTTTAAATACTCAGTTAAAATATTAACTTGCCATCTTTCATTTGACTTTCTTTAACCCTTCGTTAGCCGCAATATACATACAGAGTGGTCCAAAACTCGCCCTCCTCCTCTTAACTTTTAAACAAGTCGAGATATCGACTCAAAAATTAGAACAACCGCATTTGTTTTTAGTAAATATTTCTCTGCGTGTAACAGTATATTATTTTCATGGGACAGTTGCATTGATATCTACAACCGTGTTTGTCACTGTTTAACCACTTCCTTAAGAAATATGCAGCCACAAAAGGTTAGTTATTGCTTTCCACTGTCTTAGTAGATAACAGCTAGGTAGCTAGCTTAAGGTTACTTTATGCAAACATTAACGAAGCTAACGAAAAATATAGGTAATGGCGATTTCTCCCGTTAGATTAGACAGGGACAAAAGTTCTACCCAAAAAGGATAGAAGACATACATACACTCCCACTTCCACTCAACCAAACAAATTCTGTATTTGTTCGTTGTGGAACAAATACAATATTTACTTGGCCGGGCGGAAAGAGTAACTATATTATTTTTATTAAAGAAATTACTGGCGCCATCTAAATTTTAGTAGAACTATCTTATTCTACAGATTCACATTAGCTATGTTCGTTCGTGCCGCTCAGTGCTACACTTTCTGGCGAACCAAATAAATACTGTATTTGTTGTATGAAAAACAAATACAGTATTTATTTGGTTGGCTGGAAAGTGTAGCACAAATGAGATAGAGATAGAGTAGACGTCTTTTGTTTCATAATTCTAGTTGTAAAGAGCTCCATTGTAGTTCTATACTACGCATGTTTGGTGGTCATTAACAAACTAACTAGAAATATAAGTAATTTTACGACTACGCTGCGCATGCGTAAGTATATTACTCAATGGTTGTGAATAAAAATTTTTTTTAGACCAGGCCAAAAGAAAGCGATGGTATGGTAACAACCAGGCGCACCATCTGCAGAAACTAACAGGAGAGCAGCGAGCTGGCCAATTGACAAAGGCAAAGGCCAAAAATAAAGAGAAGAAGAAGAAGAAGAAAAATTGTTTTTACATGAACGAGGAATGTTTTTCTTTGTGACATCTTCTCGCCATTTCGCAAGTCCCTGGTTAAAATTACGAAATAAAAATTACATTATATAATAGCCTTTATCAGTGTTAATGCATGTGCGAAAATTCTTTACTGTCTTTTATAGGGTTCCAAAAATATTAAATAAAAACTTTTTTTTTAACGTAGAATCACCTCTTATTTTGCAATACAAGTTCGCTATGCTCCCAAATCCGGTATTGTTTACCATATTTGGGCATGAATTCACCAGTGGCAGGGGCAGTCAAGGGCACTAGCCCGGGGGACCAATGTCTAATGTAAAATAAGTTTCTCCAGCTTATTTCTGATTAGCCGTGTATATTATAGGTAAAATATGATTAAAAATTATTATTTGAAATAATTGTGTATCATTATAATATTTTTAAGTGATGTATGTGCCATTATTATCAATTTTTCATTTTAATTTGAATTTTGTTGTAATCGCTGCAATATTTTAGATTAATGAATGAATATGCATGATATCGTTTATTAATAAAAATTATTAATAATGATTATTAGTTGCATAGTTTTACAAAATAATAGATATATTTTTGGCTATTTTGCGTTTATTTTTAATTAAAATTTCAAAACTTCCATTTATACACATTTCATTCAAACAATTCATTTATAACTTTGTTTTGACCTCTTCAATGGAGATTTCTCCCGTTAGATTAGACAGGGACAAAAGTTCTACCCAAAAAGGATAGAATACATACATACACTCCCACTTCCACCCAACCAAACAAATTCTGTATTTGTTCTTTGTTGAACAAATACAATATTTACTTGGCCGGGCGAAAAGTGTAACTATATTAAAGAAATTACTGGCGCCATCTAAATTTTAGTAGAATTATCTTATTCTACAGATTCACATTAGCTATGTTCGTTCGTGCCGCTCACTGCTACACTTTCCGGCCAGCCAAATAAATACTGTATTTGTTATATGAAAAACAAATACAGTATTGATTTGGTTGGCTGGAAAGTGTAGCACAAATGAGATAGAGATAGGGTAGACGTCTTTTGTTTCATAATTCTAGTTGTAGAGAGCTCCATTCAATTCAATTCATAATTGCTCATAAATAAATAAATTTTGGCATGCCAGTTATTGATCACCCTGTATAATAATGAGTAAGATTATTTAAGAACAGCCACACTTGACATCGACCCCCTCCGATTTGGACTCAGGAGGTGGATTTAGATTTTTTATTCTGATTCAGATTTAGCAACCTCGAAAATTCCTTTATACCAACTTTCGCGAAAATCACCCCCCACCCGCAGAGGTGGGGGATGTATATAGTGGTTTTTGAGGTTGCTAAAACTGAATCTTAGAATTAAAAAAGCTAAATTCACTCCTGAGGGACGAGGGGTGGAAAAATGACATTGTCCCACGAGGTCAAAAATAAGATTTTTGAAAGAAAACAAAAACCTCCAACTTTGAAGCCGCGCAGTTTCTAAACGGTTCGCCCTAAAAATTGGGGCTTGTGGTCATTGGATTCGTTGGTTCTTATTCTATAATAAGGCAGCCTCGAATAGTAATTATAATTGTTGTAAAAACACTGTAAAATACACTGCCCAGTAAAAAAGCTTTTCCATTTTTCCACCCCGCCCGTAAACTGGATTTATTATTATCAAATTCACTTTCAGCAACCTTAAAAACCCCAACCAATATTCAAAAAAATCACCCCATCCCTAAGAGTGGATTTAGAAAAAAAAAGCCAATTTATTATCAGTTATTCTAAATGTTCTGCAATGTAACTTCTGTTCAAATTTGCCCCACCTTCCCCTATATTACATATTCAAATGAAAAATTAACACAAATTATTACACAATTGTCTGATTCAGCAAAATCACTAATGACACTTTTTGTTTGTGTATTTTTAATTAGAAGATTATTATGCCAATATACACGTTTTAAATGAACAAATAAAAATACAAATACAAACCATTTATCAATAAATAAATTGCTGACAAATATGTTAATCGCCACGAGGAACACTTTTTACTTAATTTTAGATTAAAATTTATGTTTTAGATATAATTTTTGCATCAAAAGGCTAAAAATTATAATGATTTTTAGGCAAAATTCACTGATATTTAAATGTTAAAAACTTGCTTAAATCTTTATAATTTGCATACTATATATTTTCACAGTTTTTTTCGATTCTTGCTACATGTAGAAATCTGATATAAGATTACCATATCGAAAAAAGTCAAAAACATTTAGCTAAATTTTATATACTTTTGTATAAAAAATACTTTCCCAAAATTGGATCATTTCTTTTCATCATTTTGATTTTTTTAAACATTTATTTTAGTGATATAGCCAACGAACTAACAACTCTTCTCTCTAGAATAAGCATACCGTTAATATAAAGTATCGCCAACATCTCGGTTTGTTTGTAAACAAATAGTAGGTATATTCAGGCCTGAACAATAACAATTACCAGTAACTGTTATTGTTGTCTCTGTTAGAACAAAGCTGTGCGAGTAAGACAGACAAATGTATATGTTGGCTACGTTTTTGTCAGTTTTTACAAATGAAATGCCTATCGCCAACATCTCGGTTTGTTTGTAAACAAATAGTAGGTATATTCAGGCCTCAACAATAACAATTACCAGTAACTGTTATTGTTGTCTCTGTTAGAACAAAGCTGTGCGAGTAAGACATACAAATGTATATGTTGGCTACGTTTTTGTCAGTTTTTACAAATGAAATGCCTATCGCTAACATCTCGGTTTGTTTGTAAACAAATAGTAGGTATATTCAGGCCTGAACAATAACAATTACCAGTAACTGTTATTGTTGTCTCTGTTAGAACAAAGCTGTGCGAGTAAGACAGACAAATGTATATGTTGGCTACGTTTTTGTCAGTTTTTACAAATGAAATGCCTATCGCCAACATCTCGGTTTGTTTGTAAACAAATAGTAGGTATATTCAGGCCTGAACAATAACAATTACCAGTAACTGTTATTGTTGTCTCTGTTAGAACAAAGCTGTGCGAGTAAGACAGACAAATGTATATGTTGGCTACGTTTTTGTCAGTTTTTACAAATGAAATGCCTATCGCCAACATCTCGGTTTGTTTGTAAACAAATAGTAGGTATATTCAGGCCTGAACAATAACAATTACCAGTAACTGTTATTGTTGTCTCTGCTAGAACAAAGCTGTGCGAGTAAGACAGACAAATGTCAGTTTTTACAAATGAAATGCCTATTCTAGAGAGAAGAGTAATTAGTTCGTTGGATATAGCCTAAAACTTGCTGCTTTAATATATTTTAAAAAACGACATGTTCCTTTGAGTGGAATTAAGTTTTCTAAGCATATGAAGGCAGTATTGTGTAGTTTTAATGTTCAACTATAAATTATTAAAGTTTATACATTAATGACGTTATATACAATTGAAATTTGTAAATCTAGGTGTATTACAAATTTACCAATCTAGATACCCTTTAATTCAGGGCTTAAGAATAATTCAGGGCTCACAAATGGTAGCTCTAATGAATTGTTTATTTGCAGTAGTCGGCGAATTTCTAGTACTCGCATAGGCGCCGCGTCGACTCTAGCGCCGAGGCGAGGTTTTAAATATTTACATTTTTATTTCTTTTTATCTTGATTTTTTTTAATGATTCCATTTAAACGAGTAAGGTGGGAAAAAAGTTATCGACAAATAAAAATTAAAAACTTTCGTATTCTTAAAAGATAAAAATCGAATGTCGTTTTTTTTCTTTGAAAAACACCGATATATATATATACGTATGTATAGTTAATATGTATAGTTAACATTGTTGTGGGTAACAAATTAGTCGTCAAATGTTTCGATTTATAAAAATTTCCCTCATAATTCGGCAAAATTATTCCGTAAGCCTATGTTTCTGTGTTTATTTTCAACGTTGATGTGTCATAACTGAGTTTACGCCGAATACTGTTTATTTCTATTTATACTCACGGCACAGAAGAGACTGGTTACAGTTTAGGGATATCATTTTTTTAATTGTTTTTAAAACATGTACCTTAGTGCTAAACGAGGACTAAAATAAATACAATACAATAATAACAATACAATACAGCCTTTCTATTAAATATACCAAAGAAACTACAATAGAATAATTCCCTGTATAGGAAAATAGCGTTACAGGGGGGATCCAAAATAATCAAAATTTGCGTTACGTAATACTTGAACGCTCCTTAAGGTTGAAAATCTTTTGTTTTAAATTCATTGCCAATCAAAACATTGACAATAAAAAAAATCCAAATAATTTTTAAAGAGCAAGAAAAAATTACAGAAAGAACAAGAAGGAAACTTAAGCTTTACTCAGTAAAAGTTTCATTTTGAGGTATGAGCAGTAATGTAAAATTTTATTTTAATAGCACATTATGAATAAAAAAATTTACTTTTTAACACAATTAGGGCGTATCAAAGCTCTCTTGATCCAATTTTTACTCAGATTTTGCGCCAATATTATTCCTAAAATGGAATACTGCTCACAAATAAGAAAAAAATGTAGGGTGTAAAAAGTTTAAGGAAATGAAAGGATTGGCTAAGAACAGGGAGAAATGAAAATCTGTCTTAAACCAGTATAAAGTCAGATAACTTGATGATATGATATAATTTAACGGCCTCTTCAATAAATACGTCACGATCCATCGTTCCTTGACATAAATAGAAAGTTTTGTGCAAAAATAATTCAAGTCAAATAAAAATAGATTGGCGAGTTGATGAAAAAGATTCCAGGGAAAGAACGAATTCTCTTTCTTTATTCAGTAAAATATATTTAACAACAAAACAAAAATTATTTTACACCAAAGAAAAAAATTACGTCTATCTGTCTGTCTGTCTATCTCTCTGTCTGTCTGTCTGTATGTCTGTCTGTCTGTCCATCCAAACGTCCAAACACTTTTTATTTACAATTACAATATACCAAAAATATCAAATCAATGGCGATTTCTCCCGTTAGATTAGACAGGGACAAAAGTTCTACCCAAAAAGGATAGAAGACATACATACACTCCCACTTCCACCCAACCAAACAAAATCTGTATTTGTTCTTTGTTGAGCAAATACAATATTTACTTGGCCGGGCGAAAAGTGTAACTATATTATTTTTATTAAAGAAATTACTGGCGCCATCTAAATTTTAGTAGAATTATCTTATTCTACAGATTCACATTAGCTATGTTCGTTCGTGCCGCTCAGTGCTACACTTTCCGGCCAACCAAATAAATACTGTATTTGTTGTATGAAAAACAAATACAGTATTTATTTGGTTGGCTGGAAAGTGTAGTACAAATGAGATAGAGATAGGGTAGACGTATTTTGTTTCATAATTCTAGTTGTATAGAGCTCCATTAAACCTTTATAATGGGCATGGTACTAGGTCCCTTTATACACGTATAACTCAAAATATCTAGTTTTGGCTCATAGAACCTTTAGAACTTACATTCCTCAATTGATCAAAAGTTGGAAAGCCAAAAAAATACACAAAAAAAATATTATTTTTTTCCCTTACGGAATGAGGTGCCTCAAAATGTAAAAAATGTACAAAAAAATAGAGCGGTTTCTATAGAAAATAAAATCACAAACATTAATAATTTTATCCAATACATACAGATAATGAGACAATTACCAGCTTTATTTTAAATAGATAAACTCAATAATAACCCCCGCGTGGCTTTTTACTTTATTGAGTGGATAATTATTTATTTTACCCACTCAACTGTCACTTGTCAAATTATTTTCTTGTAAATGTCATTAAAATTTTTAATAAAAATATGAATTTCTAAGCTATTTATTGGATAAAACCTTGTATGGCACTCATGGACAATATCTTACTTTACCCACTAGTACCATAAATAACTATTATTAACCAGTGATTAATTTTAATTTTTTATGAGAAAGTATTCACGAGACGGCTGGTTTTTCCCCTATGATCCTTAAATATCAATAAAAACCCTATATCGAACTGCTCATTGTTTATATGGAAACCCACAAAGTAAAATTGATTGTGTTCGTAATAAATAATATAAAAATGTTTTCATTTCGAATGACTTTATTAACACAACCTAAGTCATGATAAAAGAGTGACGTTATTGACGTGTTACTGAAATTCTGTATTATCTATAAAAGTATTAATACTTTTGGTTAATATATTAACAGAAATATATTCTTAATTTAAGTAGGTAGTGTATTTCTTATGGACAATAAGAGTGATTTAAAGCAGATTTTTATCGCAATTTTTTTTGAAAGCATATTATACTTTCAGGTATACCTTTATATACTGGGTGATTTAGAAATAAGGTACATAATTTTTAGAATCAACCTTTAACATTTTGTACTTTATTTCTGAATCACTCTGTATAGCTGATACTTTTTTTTTAAATAAATAAATATTTTGATCCGGCTCGAAGGTCCAATATAATTTTTTAGCTCCAAAAAATACGTGTAATAAATATAGTCTGGTTAAGAGTAATTGATTTGTTTTATTTTTTCTGTCCTGTGTTTTTTTTTTATTGTGTGTCGTCAGTAAACATTAAAAGGCAACAGTAAATAGTAAATAATTTTAGTTTAAACAGTAAATAATTGTCATTTATCGAGAGTGCAGTGTTACGTTACACTTTAAATTTATAATTAGAATTCTGTAACGTAAGATTGAAATCAAATTCAGGTCAATATGGTGTTAGTTAATGAAGGAAAATATTTTGTTACATTTGAAATTTATACTTTCCTTGGAAAAATATTTTCATAGAGAGGGAAATGAAACACATCAATCGCTGAGTACCGTCAAACGGGGTAAAGTTGATCAACGTGTCAAAACAAGGCTTTTTACCGCGCATGACCAGGAATTGGCGTTGATGACCGCTTTAAACAAGAGGATGCTCAGTAGGGCATTGCAAAAAAAACCAACCTATGTTGTTTCAATTGAAAAACCATGTTTGCATACCAAATTTCAGGATACTTGAACATTTTTTGACCCCCGCCCAACTCAGTTATAATGATGAGTTAATTGCATTTTTTAATTTCTTACATTGTTACAAAACAAAAAGACAAAACAAGCCGTGTAGATATGTAATGCTACGCATTTCATTATATACTATTCACAGCGGATGGTATATTGCATTTTCCCAAATAACGCAAATAAAAAAAAATAAAAAAATAAAAAATACATTTTTTTTATTAAAACTGGCCTAAGGTAATTAAATATCACTGTGTATTAATGACTAAATTAGACAAAGGTCTGTCCAATGAATTGGTTCAAGTTCACCAAAATAAAAATTATGCAAAATTTCTAGATTTTTTTCGCAAGGTCTTGACAATTAGGGTCAAATATTATGCATAACATATAATCATGCTAATAAAATCAAAATAATTATTTTTTTATTAAATTATAAATAGTTAATAATTAAAAGACCGGTCCACAAAAAATACATCAAATACTCTTAACCAAGAAATTTTTTCTTACGTATTTTTGGGCGCTGAAAACAAAATTAAAGTGAAAAGGCTCGCTAAAAAAAAAAACTGTAATATATAATTTTGGACGAGCTAGCCCGAGATCTAGCACCTAAACTGTTAATTTTTGAGGTTTGTACCCTCAAACTCTTTTTATCACTGTCAAAAACCTTAACATATACAAAATTCAGCCAAATTCGACCGAAACCTATTTTCCAGAAGAAGGGAGCGAGGCGAGTAAAAATGTCAATGTCATCGTCCATATTTTTTTATGCTTTGCTTTGTAAATAAATATTGCAAAAAAATTGGAAAAAAGATTATAAGCATAGTATTTGAGGAATAAGGAATATCTAAAAATGGAGGAAATGGGTAGTTATATCATATATTTTTTTTATATTTTTGTTATAATGGAGAGGAGTAGCTATTAGAAGTGACGAGTATATATTTAAAAAAATTTGTATACTTTTGTTAACAGTCCATTATGGTATAAAACACCTGTAAGGTCCCAAAAAGGCTATAAAGGAATCAATAAGTAAATAAATAAATTAAACTTATTTTTTGTGGGGCTGTGTAATTATTAATTTATTAATAATAAATTAATAAACTAATAAATTCAACAATGTTAAAAAGCAGTTAGGAACTGGTTGCTGCTATTAAAAATCATTTCATGCACTAAATAGTATCTTCCAGTTTTTCTAATGTTAAAAACATAAAAACTTTAAGAAGTACATTGGTAGAAATAAATTTCAAAATTAATCTAAATTATGGTAGTCGACTATTTTAACAAAATTAAATGTTTTCTCATATAAATAAATAGGCTGTGAGCTGCACTTAATTCTCCCAAGTCCAAAAAATACCCAAACAAAAGTTTGGCAAAACCGTCGTATGTCAAAATTTGCACTCGTGTAAAATAGGCGTTATTACAGAACATGCTCTTTTGAATTAAATAAATAAATTTGTTTTTTAAAGAATATATTTAGTATTCCACGTTTGTGTGTTAACTTATGTCTGCTACTGTATTTAGATATACAGCCTGTTCCAGAACTCGCGTACAGAAATTTGAGGGTATATTAAAAACCATCTGGAAAATATGAAAAAAATTTCAAAAAAAAATCCATCTTTAATACTAATTAAAAAGGAAGCTATTTAGTCTGACCAATCCTGTTGCTGATGTTAAATTACCTACACATTAGTTTTTCCCTACTTATTAGTAACTATGGTTGCATTTTAATTGTTGACGCGTGCATTGTTTGAGTCTTTCAACTTTAGAATCTTTTTAGGTTCTTATATTTTGACAAAACCGACAGAGGCTGTCAAATATTCTATTTTTATAGGGTCACTCCATCCGGCGGTTTTTTGAGATTAATAAATATTTATGTCACATCAATCACCATGTCAACCTACAGAATATGTACCTACCTGCAATAATTAAATTTGTTTCCATTGCTACAAATTAAACTTTTAAAGGTAATTTAACATCAGCAACAGTATTGGTCCACTTAAAGGGTTCTTATTTTTTAACTGAACGAAGATGGATTTTTTTTGATATTTTTTTCATATTTTCCAGAGGGTTTTCAATATATCCTCATATTTCTGTACGCGAGTTCTGGAACAGGCTGTATGTAAGGAAATATAAAATATAATAAAACTTAATTGGAAACCTTTTATTAATGTTATCATAATTATCTATAAAAACTGTAAGGAATTATCATTTTAAAAAAGTGCAATTTTGAATATTCGGAATGTATTTAATTTAAAAAGTGGATGGGTATCTATTTTCAATTGTTTTTTATTTTTTAATAAAAGATAGTAGGAACAATTGCTTTTTTGAGTGCTTTTCTTTTGTTTGGTGTAGGTAATTACAAATACTTTGTTGTTTGGTGTAGGTAATTACAAATACTTAGTAGTTTTGTGTAGGTATTTACATATAGTTAAGTTAAATGTGGCTGGATTAATCCAGCTTGAAAGAAATACAGGGTGATCCATAACTGGCATGCCAAAATTTAAGAGGTGATTCTACATCTAAAAATATAAAAAAAGTTCCTATAAAGGTTGGTCCGGAAATGAGCCCTAAGGGATCTAGGGCCCTTTATAATTGTAATAAAAATAAGGTTTTTAATTAATAACTCGGGTACCGTTTAAGCTAGAGCGGCGAGCTTTTGCATGTATACTAGTATTAATAAGGGCAATAAGTTTATGTTAATTTATTTTTTTAATTTATCCATAGGCGTGCCCAGACGGACAAAATATATGAGGCTTAAAACATTTTTGCCCCAAACTTTTCTATGTGTATGTTTTTTGGATTTGTTGTAAAAAATATAGATTTTTAGAGTAAAAATACATATGAAATATCATATAGTGTAACACTGTAGGAGCAACCGTTATCAAAAAAAAAAATGCAATTAAGAGGAAGTAACATTTTGTGCCACCAAAAACGTTACTTTTTAAAAGGCTATTACTCCTTTAATATTAAATTTAGGTGTTTTGGTGTATAATACTTTTTTGCTCAGTTTTAAATGAAGAATCACCCTGCAGCATTAAAATTTATTGGTGCTTTTTTTTGTTCCCCATTCAATACGTCATCTTCGAAGGGCCGTAGCTCCCTTAGGGCTCATTTCCGGACCAACCTTTATAGAAACTTTTTTTCATATTATACCACTCACTAACCGCACTTTTTAACATAATAACATGTTTTGGAAACAGCAATAAATTTAATTAATTTTACGGTGGAATTAAAAAAAATAAAAGATAATTTTCTCGTAAAACTATGCATTTTCTGCATGAAAATTATCCTTCTGGGAGAAATAAAGCGAAAAACTTTGTAGTTTTCTTTTAGTTTTTTTTTTATGTTTTGTATATGTTTTAGATAATTTACTTAGGGCCGGTTTTCTAACACAAAGTTAAAATTTAACTGATCTATCAGTAGATAAAGTGTTAGTTATGGTTTGGACTTTCCTAAAATGTCTTGAGCATTTCTTACGTATCTAGCAGATTTAGCAGTGAAGCAACTTTTAAGTCAAGCTAACCTAAAACTTCCAGTGTTGCTAAAAGTTAATCAAAAATATCTCGTGTTTAAGATTAACACTACGAATAGCATAAATGGTTGCTAAAAAGTTACCTCTAAAAAGATTGGGTTTACAATAATTAATAGTTATGAGGGGTACCAAAACCTTTGAAAATTTTACGGACTTAAGTCAATGACCTTAGGTTTATTTTAAAAAATAAATGTAATTAAAAGTTAATTAAAAATTCAAAACACGAGTACTGGTTTTCTACAAACTGAGGGTTTTATCTATTCAGAACCATAAAATGGGCGATTAATGTGCAATACCTACACTTTATGGTACTATACTCTCCGCTAGTTTACAGCTTAAATGGTTGTAAAAGCTTAAACTCGTTGTGATTACCAGAAACAAAACTTAGTGTATTCACAGCCTCACATAACAAGCATAATACATAAGAATGCGATACCGTGATTGGCTTACATGGTTCATGAGAGGACATCAAGCCAAGCACGGTATCGCATTGTTATGTATTATCCGTGTTATGCGAGGCTGTGGATATGCAAAATAACAATTTTTTATAATTTTTCATATGCAACCCTTCTATGTTGTTGAAATTGAAAACCTATGCTTGCATACTGAACTTCAGGTTACTTAAACATTTTTTGAAAAACGTAAAAAATAGGTAAAAATAATAAGTAAAATTAGTTTTAATTTGGTTCTGTCAGTTATCTGACAATTTTCCATAAGGGACCGCAAAAGTATTTTGGTTTGGACTGCAGCCCGCCAAAGTAAAACAAAAGAAACTCTTAACAAAAGTGTCACTGTTAACTTAACATTTCTAACCAAAAAATGTCACTTTGGAATACAAGCGAATAAAAAAGTCTTTAAACAAAAAATATAGATGAGGTTATTAATTTTTTCAATACAAAATTATTCAATTTGAAGATTAGACAGTGGAATATGAAGCACATTACAACATATTTATATTCAAAATAGCAATTACATAAACAGCTGATACGTTTATGTATGTAAAACAGCGTAAAAATTATCAAATGCATATAGGTAGTTTAATAGTTTATTCTATAATTTACGCAAATGTTTAAGCGTTGGCTGTAAAAAAGTAGTTATATTTTTTATTAAAATACTGGTACTAAAACAAAAATATTGTCCTTTTTATAAAAAATTTACAGTTTATGCTAAGAGCTACCCTTAGATATTTAGGGATCTAATTAAGAGGAAACAGAAACTATCAGAATTCCATTAATAACTCATTTTTACATATTATTAACATTCCTACTGCGCCATATAAAAGTTCCATGAATAGGAGTGACCTATGTAAAACATAAAAATTATTAAACTAAATTAAATTGTTTGATATTTACAAATTTAAAAAATCTATATAAAACATTTTACTATTCCTTAAAACGACTTTTGTTTGATTAACGCAGTCGTCCCTCCGAAGTGACTGATCGATTTCGTGCTTTTTAGCACTCTTCAGAGCCACATATCGGTAGTAGGGACAACTACGAAAATCAAATCCTTTCCATATATCTCTATATAGAGTTTAAAAATCGTTGTAAGGAAAAGCAAAAACAGCTAGCGACATCTACTGCTAAAAGCAGAGACTGGATAAACCTATCGACAGTCCAAAAAAGGAAGCAGTTATTGGTTTCAAGAACCTATTGCACGCTGTCGATAGGGGGCAGATTAATCAATGCCACGGTGGACATTGCCGCCAATTGAATCCTAAACGCTAGGAGGTCACCTTTTACAGTGGTATCTGAATTAATAAACTAAATTAAATTGTTTGATATTGACAAATTTAAAAAATCTATATAAAACATTTTACTATTCCTTACCGTGGCATTGATTAATCTGCCCCCTATCGACAGCGTGCAATAGGTTCTTGAAACCAATAACTGCTTCCTTTTTTGGACTGTCGATAGGTTTATCCAGTCTCTGCTTTTAGCAGTAGATGTCGCTATCTGTTTTTGCTTTTCCTTACAACGATTTTTAAACTCTATATAGAGATATATGGAAAGGATTTGATTTTCGTAGTTGTCCCTACTACCGATATGTGGCTCTGAAGAGTGCTAAAAAGCACGAAATCGATCAGTCACTTCGGAGGGACGACTGCGTTAATCAAACAAAAGTCGTTTTAAGGAATAGTAAAATGTTTTATATAGATAAAAATTATTGTTTGGATTGAGAATATTATTTTTCATTATTTAGGAATTATTATAAACTGATTTTTCTCTCTCACACTGCTCCCTTCTTTCGTAGTATGATAATATGTATGATAATAATAGAAGTGTAAGTTTGGTAGTTGATGTACTAATAGTACATTGTCCTATAACTATCATGTAATATTATGTAACAATAAACTTACTATACTCCGTCCAGTTATGCAAGATAGTAAGAGACGCGGCCCGTTTTACACCACAGAGCGCATAAATAGCATAATTATGCATAAATCGTATAAATCGTAATCAAAAATTTAACAGATGTCGGTACTGTTTTCCTGTAAAGGGCCTATCCAAAGACTCGCATAACAAGCATGGTACATAAGAATGCGATGTCAGGATTGGCTTGATGTGTCGTCATGTATATTGTAATGGCTGTTATGCGAGGCTCTGGATAGGCCTTAAGTTGTAACTGTAACCTAAAAATTTGACGATTTCCTTGTGTTCAATATAATTTACGTTTGTACAATATGTAGAATATGCTAATTTAGTGTGAGTGTATGAAGAATAAACCAAAAAAGTACCTTTTTCAATACCATACAAAAAGTATAACCATTTTTTTATGTAACTTTCTCTTCTTTTATTAGCTTTAACGACCGTCAGTCATTGTCATAGACAAAAAATGTCACAATATTTTATATGTTAAAAGGTACGAGTTTTTAACCAATGATGTAGCTTAAAAATCGCGGGAATTTTAAACTACTATCTTGCATAATTGGACGGACTATAAATATTTGACCAATAAAATGTCAGACTTATTTGTCCTATTTCATTACATTGGTCAAATACTGAGTAAACGAACCTTGATAAAATCTTTATTTGAGACAGATGCCTTTTTCAGCAGTATTCTGACCAAAATTTTTCTTAAAAATAGATAAAAATCGTGAAAATCTTGTTATGTAATTCTTAAATGTCCCCTTAGTGAACCGTATTAAATTCATGAAAGTTGCTATTATAATTAATTTTGTTAAGAATGCATGTGGTAAGGTTATTTCACAAAGTAAAAGTTACCGAGGATTAAAAGCATACCAGAATTTTGATTTGACCATGTTATTTTTTTACAATAAAGAAATTATGCACTGGTAAATTGATTTAGAAGGATTTAAAAATAGTATCGCGTCGTCCGTAAATTCTACAGACTAGTAAAAAAAGCTTCACTTTTCCTCTGAGTGAAACATACTATTTTTTCTTCAATTTTTGAATTTAATTTATTCAGTAATAAAGTATGTTTTTTTTTTATTAAAATAGGCCAATAAAACCCTTTCAAAATAAACTTAAACCTTCCTTAGCTCATTTTAATTTTTTTTTCGTAGGCTAAATCGTACATTTTTCGCGATTTCGATGGTAACTTGTCTAATGTAGCATTTGCAATTTTGGAGAGATTTGTAGGTGTATAAACCATATATTCTTCTTCAATCATTTTTAATTAATTTCACACAAGGTTTTTGCTAGTCCAAACAAGTTTGAAGTATAGCTGTCATCAAAGTCAAAGAGTGCTGCCGCCAGTGGTGGTTTTGCTAACTAACTTTTTTTTAAGGCGTACAACAATGAACTCATTTTTTTACTGTAAAAAAATATATCACTCCTAACTAGTGTATTATTACAATTCCAGATAGATCCATGTAGAATTAAGACATCTCTGGTGTGAAAAGACGAAGAAAAAATGAATTATTAATGCCACATTATCAAATTCAGTTATATTTTATTCAATTTATCAGTGTTTCCTCATTGTGGAATTTGTTCAAGTATTTCATTCACGTCAACATATTTTTAACATTTCCCCTATCCCACTTACTGCCATGATTTTTTCCTTCTAAGGAAAAAATCATGGAAAATTAAAAAATATATTTTTCTACGACTTTTTTAAAAAACCCACACTATTCAACCATAACTATTTAGTTAGTTATTGATTTTATTAATTAGTAATAATTGTTTACCAGGTAAAATTGATAAAAATTTGTGTTACGTAATACTTGAACGTTCCCTTTTAAAAAGCATATCCATCAAAACTCCTAATACCAGTTTAAATAATCTTTATAATAACATATTTATCCAGAAATTAAATACTTACTCTGATTAACGGTCTCCAATTAAAATCGATCAAATAATCGAATCAATTAATGTATAGGTTACATGTTTGCATATACAGGGTGGTTCAGAAATAAGGTACAACATTTTTAAGGGTGACCAATGTTTATGAAGGTGTCATCTTTTTGTTTGTTTATTTACTAACAGAAACGCGATACAGCTTTGTGATGTAAAATGTAGATGTCGCTAGTCGACTTTCAGGCTACCTAGTAGCGATGTTGCGTAGTTTCCACCTTATCATGAATTCAAATCATTATACTTCAATTAAAAATGTAAAAAACTTTATTGTGTATACTATAATTATGTTTAATAATATAGTATATTTAAATCTATTAAAATTAAACTACTAGTTCATATAAAACTCATACAGAACTAATGTTAATATAATAAAATATCCAAAGTATATGTTTCCAATCGGCAACACTGTACCCCTGTCAGTTATTTTACGACATTGGACTGTGAGTTTACACATTCTTTCTCTCTCTTTACGCGTAATAAGTGTAAACAATACTCACTCCCCACCAGCCCCTCACCGTAGTTGGTTCACGCTTCAAACAAAGCATACGGTTGATTTCATCATGTTCCTTCTTGAGGTTTTAACTATAAATTTAGTTACCCTTACTACA